>JAEUYN010002301.1:0-66918 GCA_018257835.1 Euura lappo
CCCCCCAAAAAAAAAAAATTAAAAAATTACCTGGGCCTCTTTTTCTTACGCACCTGAAGTCAAAAATTGATTTTTGAAGCCTGTGCGTGAGCAGTGCAGAAAGTAAAGTTCTAGTGCGGAAAGCTTCACTTTTTCGCACTTGTGGCACAATCTACTATTTTTTTCAAATTGATATAATCAATTTAATTGGAGTTTCCTCAATCTAGGGGAAAACCGAGTTCCTGCTGTTACTCATCGGCGACAATTTGAACAATTCGAAGAAATAATCGCGCGAAAATCATTGACGAGTTGAGAAAAAAAGTTTTGTGTATCTCATCGAATTCAAATAGATAGAAGAAAAAAAATTGAACGAAACTTACCAAGCTCTTTTTAGTACTGTGTGTGCGTGAATAAATTAAGGATCCCTAAAATAAGGTCGAGTATTCATTTTTCAAGACTCGCGTGTACCAGATGCGGCTCTGCTACACGAATACATCCACCATGTAGGCAAGGCAGAGAGACGTGATTAAAATTACACTTTTTACTATACACGTGATGCAGGTTGAGCCACTTGTGTCATTATGCGCCGCTGTTTGAATACCGTGTCTAAAACAGGCTTCTTCTTCTTCTTCTTCTTCTTCTTAAAGAAAAAAACCCGAAAGAAATGGAAAAATATTTCTATAGTAGGTGCGAAAAAGGTTAACAGGTTGACAATGAGAAAAAGAAGATAATCTCGATGAGCTGACTCAAATCAATTAAAATAATCCAATTTTTCAAAGCTAAAAAGTGTGATAAAAGAAAACGAAAGGATTACTTTGTACTTGGTAGGATAATTATTCTAATCTTAATGAATAATTTTACAAGCACTGTAGGACACGATTCTAATTCTATATGGAAAGAGCGATAAGAGATAATAGCGTTGCGCATCCAACAGAATTTTAACAAAGATGATAAAAAAGTAGTAAAGATCGTTTTTACATAATATGAGAAAAAATGAAATTATGCAAGAAATCAACCATGTAGACCCAAACTGTAATTAAAAAGATCTTCAAATGAAGTAAAACGATCAGATCAAATTTGATTGATCAGATATCGATCATTTTTTTATTAACGTTTCTTTGTTCTTGGATCGAAAATTAGTTCCCTGTTCATTTGAATTGAAGTCTTTCATTTTTAACTTCCCGTTTCTCTGTTTTCAGAGAAAAAAAGAAGTCACTGTGATCACCCCGAAAATGAAAATTTGAGTTTTCACTAAATCTTCACGTTTCGAGGTGTGTGTGTGTGACCATATTTTTGTTCGCGCGATATCTGGAGAACGCGTGGTCGGATTTCGATCAACTCGGGCTCAATCGACGGGGCTTTTCTTAACTTAGAACTGATTAGATTTTGGCTTCGATCGGATTAGTACTTTTTTAACTATTCAAATAACAAAATTCTAAAAAACGCAACAAAAATGACGATATCTTGAGAACGAATCAACGGATTTCAACGAAATTTGGTACCATATGGTTTTTTTGATCGCTGATCACGAATCTGAAGTCAGTTTAGCAAAATTTTCATTTGGCGTATTCGATATGCTGCAAAAAAACTAAAAAGATTTCGATTTGGATGAAACTTGGTACTCGTAGGTTTTTTGGGTCACTGATCACGAATCTGAAGTCAGATTAGCGAAATTCAAAATGGCGAGTCCGATTTGCTGGGAAAAATACTAAAAACATTCGAAATCTTACGGAAATTTGTACTCGAAGGTTTTTCGAACCGCTGACCGAGAATCTGAGGTCAGATTTACAAATTTCAAAATAGCTGAGAACAAAATAAATAACGGGAAGTTCGAAGGCTGGCTCATAGTCAGCCCAAACCCGCTTGTTTCTGCGGAAATCAGAGAATAGAAAAAAAAAAAATAGATTGTGATAATTTAGCCAATTCAGAATGTTTTTTGTAAATTTAGCAAAATTCAAAGTTCATGTATTATAATCGTTGACTTAGAATTTTTAATTTCTCTTTAACGTCAATTTATGTAACATGTTTTTGCGGCACTTAGTCGCAGGCACCTTTACAGTCTGCAGGTACACCAGCACACATTGTTTGTACTGCAAGATAAAGAGAGCCCCCTCGCTCTCATTCCAATGCCATAAATTCATCCGACAGAGATTTGAAGAACTTAAATATTATGAAATAACCGGCACCATATAATTATACCGAGCCTCGCAGCCATGTCTCTACTCCTCTGAATCTCTGGCATAGAAAATTTTCGAAAAATCCGAGGGGGGAAACGGAAACGAGTCAATTTTTAAAATTTCAATCACTATAATTCGCATTATTTCATCGTAATTAAAATTAGTTCACTATAATTCGGATCAATTTTGATTAATTCCTCAATGCAAATTAATTCCTGCTAATTAAAATCGTGTCAATTCGCGTTAATTTCGATTAATTTGGTATCAATTCACGGACCAACGAGTAATTAAAAAAAATTTTTTAAAATCTCTCAACAACCGAATTGTAAAATCTTTAATAAATAATTAATAACCATAATCGTACGATCGAGGTCTAAATAATGTCGAATGGTTAAACGCCCCCCACCATCCGAAGAGCTTGAAGCAGGTAGGTAGGTGCGACGTATGTAGATACATACATACGTGTATATTGTACATAAACTACGTCAAAGTATTTCACATGTGTCGGTATTTTCAAGCATGTGTGTATCGAGTGATAAGGAACGGTAGATGACGTCACTAGAAGACTTTGGTATATGAGGGAAGCCAGAGGTGCTTCCACGTCACTCGTTCTTGTGATTTCAAAGTTAGTTTTTGTCAACCAACATGAAGAAGAAGAAGAAGAAGAAGAAGAAGGATATAAAAGAAATAGAAAAGTCCGCGGTATACGTAGATTAATTTATTCAACGATTTTATCCCCCCCCCCACAGACCCCGAAATAATAAGAGAAGAGAAAAAACTGTGTTATCTAATATTCTGATTCGTGAATATTAAAATACTATTTTTTTTTATCTTTTTTTTTTATCAAATACGAAGAAGGTAAGAATACGATTAACGAGGATCCGGATATCGGGGTGAGTAATTTTTTTTTTTTTATTTTCTGTTCTTCTCATTCATTATCTCAGAACTCATAATCTCATAATTCTATAGAAAAAGAAATTTTATAAATATTTTATATATTTTTTTTTTTTATCAATTTGAGGGAGTATAAAAAGTGAGACTTTATATACCTGTCTATATAAAGTAACACGTATGCTGAAAGACTCTTGGAGATCGAGAAGGTAATAAAAAAAAAAAAGACAAAATGTCTGTAGAAGCCATCTTGATATTCATCAAAGTAATATATTTCACGTGACTATAAAATTGTATGAATCATTTTTTGTATTCTCAGAAACATTATTGAGAGTCTTTTTTTTTATCGTTCAATTTCTAAATAACAATTGAAAATTTTTATTAGATATATTTACAGGATGTAATAGATTATTCGGGGTACCTGTTACAAAAGACGACGATCGCGTCGAAGCTGATATCCGTTATCTCACGTTATCATATCGAGTTTGATAAAAAAAAAAAATTATTTTTTTCAATCTATATCATAAAATTGTCGTATCTTTTTTCTCCACTCTGAAAAATTAATTATTCTAGAAAGTAGAATTTGTACAGAAAATTTAATTTTCTTATCAGAAGAATCACTGATGACGAACAGCATCTTTTTTTCCATAAATTTATTCCTAATTTTCTTGCAATAAATAAACGTCGAGCATGTGATGAAGAAAAAAAAAACGTTACGTAAAAAAAAAAAATTGAATCATTGGTAGAAGTTTATTGAAATGGTCTGAAAAAAAAAGAATTTTTGAGATATTCTAATTAAACGACAAAACCTCGATAAACGAAATTGTATCGCATGAATTTTTAATGAAGTTAGGTATATAAGGTATGTAATATCGTATGAATAATGCGAAGTTGGCAACCATATAAGGTGATCGGTGTATCATACCGAATAACGTCCTCATTCTCATGTTTAAGCAGTTGCGAGGGGTTATAGAACAGGTGAATATAAAAAAAATAATAATTATAATGACAATAACGAAGAGAATAAAAAAAAAAAAAGTATATATATCATCTGAACAAACATTCTTGTAGTCACACAGAACGTTTCACTTGGAAGCCTCGCCTCTCACAATCAGGCTTTTCAATGGAAGTAATACCCAGTCTTACTTCGGCCAGTCGTACCGTTTTATATTTTAAAGGTTTACTCAGAGATTAAGATACCTCTGATAATAGAACTTGGAAGCTCGCGGTGGTTGTGTCAGTTTTAACGAGGCCTAGAAACGCAATTATTTCGTAGGTTTTCCCGTTTCACAGATTTAATTTACTTCTGTGTAAGAATTAGTTGATTTAATAACTAGTTATAGTAATTTCATTATTGATACATGAGAAAATCAGTGATTCCAGTGGAAACCGAAGTTGCGTTTCTTCTTCTTCTTCTGCTCGCGTGTGTTTGACTTGCAATCAGACTAAGACGCTAAAAAGAAGGATCGGTTCGCACCATACCGATAACGAGATGGACTACTGAACGCGGACTGGTTGTTTCATTATTTTTTACTATACACGGTGTATCGAGTCAGTTTGGCTTGATTTAGTTTGGACAAAAGTCGACCAAAAAAAAGAGAAAACATATGAAGCTAGTTGAAAAATATGTGAGGAAACGTTTTTGATCGGAACAATCACGCAGCGACTATATATAACAATTTTTATGATTACAGATCGGAAATCGATGACCACCAAAAACCCAGAAGTAACTAAAAAAAAAAAAAAATCAAAAATCGTCAAAGATGGATGAGAATATCGATAGGCGTGCGCTATGAAGAGAGCTATCCATCGACAGTATGGTAAATTTTGACACTGTCATGGAGTTGCTCTCTTTGTGGACGACGCCTAACTCAACATTGATATATTATTGCTATATAAAAATTGATATTTCCGAATTCTTGTACTACACATATACAATTTTATCATTTTTCTTCTTTTTTTTTTTGTGCAAATAAAGTGTTTAACGGATTTTTAATTTATACGCATATGACTGACTGATATTTAATATGTGTTTCTATCTATATATTAACTGTGGCCAATTTTTTCTCTGTATTTGTGTTACTTTTTAACATTTTTTTAAATTGATAAAACCCAAATTTGTGTCATTTTAACGCTAAATTTATAATTTCGATTTTTTTTTCCTCCATATTTCAATGATACGATTAAACTAATGACTTTATTTTATAACCGTTTATTTATCTACCTGTTATATGTATATACCCTTGTTAGTGCTACCTGCGGTTTGTGGAAGAAGAAAGAAAGAAAAAAAAAAAAAAAAAAAATTCGCACACTCACACTGAAAATACTGAGAATGCGACACATAAAGGCCATTGACCTTTTGCCATTGATTAGAAGGGGAGTAAAAAGAAAAAGAAAAAAAGGAAAAAGAACAACTAGCGGATAACACGGTTCCCGGTACACTTACGTTACTAATCGTAAACGCATAACGTATGTGGTACCTGTGCGGTATATGTATACACCATAAAACATAAAACCCGAGTCCTGCAGTGCCTGCGTGGTTTTTTTCTATTATTTTATTTAAATTATTGTTGTTATTATTATAACCGCGGCGAGGATTTATCGATCAATTTTTTTGTGGTTTTTTTTTGCTCTTTCTTCCACGTCACGATTGGAGATCGATAAATAATCTATCAATGATTGTTCGGAATTGAATTCAAAGAATTTTTTGTTCTAGATAAGAAGAATAAAAAAATGGATAAATTCTTCCTGGATTTTAGGAAACTTTTTTTTTTAAGAAAATCAGAATTTTTGGTAATGACATCTGCAATTATTTTGATTGATTCTCATTTTAGAATTTAAAAAAAGTACATTTTTTGTTCTAGAGATGAAGAAGAATAAAAAAATTGATAAATTCTATCGAGATTAAAAAAAAACGTTTCAAGAAAATACAATGATTTTTGATCAATTCTTATTTTTTAATTTACCGGACTATGCGAAGAAATTTATTTTACCTAATCAACTAAAATTTTAAACGTACTTTTAAATAATCTACAATTTTTTTTTATTTTTAAGACAATCTGAATATTGAAATTATCGATGAAAATCTACAATTATATTGAGAAAATATACGATTTTAGTAGGAAAAAAAAAAAAATTTCCATTTCATTGATTGAGATTCACGTTTTTTATTTTTTTTTTTTCTCGACTTTCCACGTAATGAAGACAAAAAATTTGACTCAATTGTTCAAATAGTTAATTCCTATCTTGTCTTTGTTTGAAAAATTGAAACTTGACGAACAATCGTTCTAAAAAAAAAGAAAAAGAAAGAACAAGTTAATTTTTTTTTTTTCCAAATATTCGTCAATCTTTATAAAAAAAAAATGTTTGTGTGTCAAAGATTCACGAAACAATTTGTCGATTGCATAACCCGTAGCTCGGTAAAGACGTCCGTCCCTAATCTTCGAGCAAACAAAAAAAAACAAAAAAAAACCCGTCCAATTGTTAGTTTCTTGACGAGTCAAGACAAATAGACGAGGTAAAAAAAAAAAAAAAATGAGGAGATGACGAATGAAAAAAAAAAGAAGACAGAGATTAGGATATTTTAATTAGTTTATTATGAATGAGAAAACAATCGTGTCTTAATACCGTTTACAGCTCCTGGCACCAGACAGCAAATAGACAAGATAATATAATAACTTCATACAGCTTTTATAAAAAAGGGGCGGCGGGGGGTCAAATAAGTCAGAATTATAACTCGGGGTAATTAACGCGATAACCGACTGCGCAGTCGCTTTGAATACTTGATGGGAATAAAAAAGAATGCTATAGTCACTTTATATGAGCAAATTTTTTTTTTTGACTCACATCATGACGTGACAATGATTATCATGAATTTTTACAGATAAGTTGAAACACTTTTTTTTTTTTTTGTTCATCTATCAATGATTTTTATACCAGAATTGTAGATTTTTATTGAGAAAAGTAGAATTTTTATTTTCAAATTTTAGATTTCATAGATAAAAATGTAGTTTTTTTTTTTTTCTAGATTGAATTGACCTGACAAATATATATATATATTTTTTTTCCGTGAAATAGTTCAAATCATTTCAGTTATTTCGACCTTTTTTTATTTATTTTTCATTTCAAATTACTTCTTATACTTGATCTGTTTTTATTTTTTTTTCTCATTATTTCAGTTATTTCCTATGTTATTTGTCAATATTTCACGAGCTATTTCCTAGTGACCCAAATAAAGATTTTTGTCAAAAGGTGTAGCTACTTTTGATGCGTTGTCGCGTGCGAGACCCAGGAGAAAGAAAGAGAAAAAAAACAAAAAAACAATCGTGTTAATATTCTTTTGTGTATGAATTTATACACGACCAGCTAGAGGAGAAGCTGTATACCGCATACCTTGGCGATGATGTTAGAATACTAGGAGAACACATAAGTAATAGCTGAAGTCCGTATGGGTGGCACGCAGGGTGAATAGAAAAAGAGAGAAACGAACCAACTAACAGAGAAAATTTCGTTAGAAATTTCTGTATCAAGTTTCATAAAAATGTATGTGAAGCCATTAACAAATTTTTGTACGTTAAAATTCGGCTTTTTCAATATTTCAATATCCATATAACAGTTTTGGATATTCAAAATCATTCGGAAAATTTCATAGCCAAGATTATACTGAATTTCATACACAGAATGTTTTCCAAATTCGGCTGAATACTCAGATGATATGAAAATTCATGACAATTCAATCTAAAATGGGTTTCCACTGCAATAATTGCCGAATCGGATCGGAAAATATTGCAAAATGAACCAAAAAATGATAATTTCAAGCTTCTAATCGGATGGACTGTCGATAACTGACTGAAATACCGCGCTTCGTCACTGAAAACTAAAAAAGAATCGTAGTATGCTTTGAATATCCAAAACAGTTTCATAAATTTAGCAGAACCGTATCGATATTGAGACACGGTGATTGAGAACTCGGTATGTTTTTTCAATATCAAGACACGAATATGAGATTTCAAGATTTTTTACATCAATTTCATTAAAATCAGCAGGATTTGTAAATTTCATTCCTTTTTGCACGAGAAATTTCAAGATATTCGAGGTGTAAGAAGAAGCATGAGAAAAGTATAAGTGGTGAGTATAATATTAGAGAGAAGCGGGCATTTTACATGATAATAGCCACGAGCTATTGTTGTGTACTTATAACAAACAATTGCATTATTGTTGGTACACGTAACAGCGTATTCTCTCTCTAGGAAAGAGAATTGAAACAAAACGAGAAGAAAAATAAGTAGAAGAATAAAGAGAACCTCACCTCGCAGACGGTTTACGATGCGGCGTAACCCACACAGAGGACTGGCTTTACGCAACTCAATTTTATACCATCAGGATACGCGTGCATCTACGTCATACTGTACTTTATACTCTATACTTCATTTCGGAGACAATTATTGGCCTGAATTCCTTCGATATTCGAAATCGAATAGGTACAATAGGGTTTCGTACCGTCTAGGTCTATGGCCATCGATCGCTCCATTATAGTGGCCATATGAATCGCGTATATGTAGAAAAAGCGATGGCCCGAAAAGGCACAAAAGGTAAAAAACACGCTTCAACCTTTCGATAAGTTGGTTTTTTACTCATTAATTATCGAAAAACTGTATTTAAGTTGGTTTTTTATTCATTCATTATCGAAAAACTGTACTTCAGTTGGTTTTTTACTCATTAATTATCGAAAAACTGTATTTAAGTTGGTTTTTTATTCATTGATTATCGAAAAACTGTACTTCAGTTGGTTTTTTATTCATTGATTATCGAAAAACTGTATTTAAGTTGGTTTTTTATTCATTGATTATCGAAAAACTGTACTTCAGTTGGTTTTTTATTCATTGATTATCGAAAAACTGTATTTAAGTTGGTTTTTTATTCATTAATTATCGAAAAACTGTATTTAAGTTGGTTTTTTATTCATTGATTATCGAAAAACTGTACTTCAGTTGGTTTTTTATTCATTGATTATCGAAAAACTGTATTTAAGTTGGTTTTTTATTCATTGATTATCGAAAAACTGTACTTCAGTTGGTTTTTTATTCATTGATTATCGAAAAACTGTATTTAAGTTGGTTTTTTATTCATTAATTATCGAAAAACTGTATTTAAGTTGGTTTTTTACTCATTGATTATCGAAAAACTGTACTTCAGTTGGTTTTTTGCACATTAATTATCGAAAAACTGTACTTCATTTGGTTTTTTATTCATTGATTATCGAAAAACTGTATTTAAGTTGGTTTTTTATTCATTAATTATCGAAAAACTGTATTTAAGTTGGTTTTTTACTCATTGATTATCGAAAAACTGTACTTCAGTTGGTTTTTTGCACATTAATTATCGAAAAACTGTACTTCAGTTGGTTTTTTATTCATTGATTATCGAAAAACTGTATTTAACTTGGTTTTTTATTCATTGATTATCGAAAAACTGTATTTAAGTTGGTTTTTTATTCATTAATTATCGAAAAACTGTATTTAAGTTGGTTTTTTACTCATTGATTATCGAAAAATTGTACTTCAGTTGGTTTTTTGCACATCAATTATCGAAAAACTGTACTTCAGTTGGTTTTTTGCACATTAATTATCGAAAAACTGTATTTAAGTTGGTTTTTTATTCATTAATTATCGAAAAACTGTATTTAAGTTGGTTTTTTATTCATTGATTATCGAAAAACTGTACTTCAGTTGGTTTTTTACTCATTGATTATCGAAAAACTGTACTTCAGTTGGTTTTTTACTCATTAATTATCGAAAACCTGTACTTCAGTTGGTTTTTTATTCATTAATTATCGAAAAACTGTACTTCAGTTGGTTTTTTGCACATTAATTATCGAAAACTGTACTTCAGTTGGTTTTTTACTTTCTTAATTACAGAAAAACTGTACTTCAGTTGGTTTTTTATTCATTGATTATCGAAAAACTGTATTTAAGTTGGTTTTTTATTCATTAATTATCGAAAAACTGTATTTAAGTTGGTTTTTTACTCATTGATTATCGAAAAACTGTACTTCAGTTGGTTTTTTACATTAATTATCGAAAAACTGTACTTCATTTGGTTTTTTATTCATTGATTATCGAAAAACTGTATTTAAGTTGGTTTTTTATTCATTAATTATCGAAAAACTGTATTTAAGTTGGTTTTTTACTCATTGATTATCGAAAAACTGTACTTCAGTTGGTTTTTTGCACATTGATTATCGAAAAACTGTACTTTATTCATTGGTGTTTTTTGGTTTTTTATTCATTGATTATCGAAAAACTGTATTTAAGTTGGTTTTTTATTCATTAATTATCGAAAAACTGTATTTAAGTTGGTTTTTTACTCATTGATTATCGAAAAACTGTACTTCAGTTGGTTTTTTGCACATTAATTATCGAAAAACTGTACTTCAGTTGGTTTTTTACATTAATTATCGAAAAACTGTATTCAGTTGGTTTTCTTTTAAAAAACTGTTCTATTGGTTTTTTATTCATTGATTATCGAAAAACTGTATTTAAGTTGGTTTTTTATTCATTAATTATCGAAAAACTGTATTTAAGTTGGTTTTTTACTCATTGATTATCGAAAAACTGTACTTCATTTGGTTTTTTATTCATTGATTATCGAAAAACTGTATTTAACTTGGTTTTTTATTCATTGATTATCGAAAAACTGTATTTAAGTTGGTTTTTTATTCATTAATTATCGAAAAACTGTATTTAAGTTGGTTTTTTATTCATTGATTATCGAAAAACTGTACTTCAGTTGGTTTTTTACTCTTTAATTACAGAAAAACTGTTTCTAAGTTGGTTTTTTTACTCTTTAATTACAGAAAAAACTGTTTCTAAGTTGGTTTTTTACTCTTTAATTATGGAAAAAGTGTATCTTAGACTATCGTCAATCCATATTTGTGCCAGTAATCGGATAATTTGATGAAATATAAGCACCAGAAATAAGTAATCAGGAGAAATTCTAATCTCCCAGTTCATGCGTTCCCAGAATGCTAATATACATATTTCTAATCACGGGTGAAAATAAAATCGTCTAACAATAAAAGAAGAAGAAGAGAAGAATTATGTCGGTGATAGCATCTGAATTTCATGGCCAGGTTTTTCAAATCCGTGGATTCACTTCCGTCCCGTCAAGGAGGGCAAAAAACACTAGTCTTTCACGCATGTGCTACAGTTACATCAGAGATCGAGATCGCCTGAAAGTCTGCAACCGTAGAAACAACATCCCGCTCGTTCGTCTCGTCCCGCAGCGCCATCTGGCGACACTCTTCGTAACATCGTCAGTCCGCTCGCTGCATTCGGTCAGTTCGGTCGATAGAGAGGTTAGAACTTTCGTTTCAACCACCTCAAGCGAAGCAGACAGCTGAGACAGCAAGCAACATGGATCCGAGCAGTCGTCGATCAAAGTAAGAACGATTATGACGATAATAACGATATTCAATCGCGCGAGTCAGTATTTTCACGTAATTCAAGATCCTTTTTTTAATCATCGGTGTGAGAATCGTTCAAAAACGTTTCTCCGTGTCCGATCAGAGACTCAAAAACCACAATATTTCTAGATTTTTGAGGTTAGCTTCATCAGCTGTCATTAAGCTCCACCAACACTAAAAAATTATTTTTGATTTCTAAAAAATTTGGAAGAAACAAAGATATATTTCTCTTTTGTTAGTCTGTCTTTTTTTAAAAATATATTTTCTCAAATTTCGATTTTTGAGCGAAACAAAAAAAAAAAAAAATTACAGTTTTTTTTTTGGCTTCAATAATAAAAATGCTCCAATAATTTCCTAAAAAATCTTTCATTTCATATAATATTTGTGATTTTATGGAAAAATATTATTCATTATGCGTCATTTGTTTCTTTTTTTTTTTTTGTTTTTGCTTTTTTCGATCGTATCTCATATTTTCTACGCACCTGGCTAATATATGAATAAATGAATGAATGAATGAATGAAAGCTAAAAATTTTATATCTATTTCAACACTTTTTAAAAATTGTAATTAGCAAATTAGTATAAACGAAAAAACAAAAAAAAAAGAAAGTACAGAATTTTTATCTTCTTTAAGGGGCTGCAGTACTCGATTTTTACCGACACTCGGATTAACTATACGAAATTAGTAAAAATTTCATACAATTTCCTCATTTCAGGCCAAAACTGGAATATTTTTGCATCTATTTTTTAGAAATCGCATCTAGAATCCCGCTAATCGTAAGAATCTATTTTCGGGGGGATTTAGCTACGTGGGCTGAGATATTTGGAGATATCTGAGGGCCGGTAAAAATCTACTATACCATCCCCTTAAAGAAGAGAAAAATTCAATACACGGATATTTTATATTCTACTATACTAGTGTAGAATTTAGTTTTCTCGTCTTCTTTCTCTCTGCTACTATAACGAATATTCTATTCTATTCTCTCAATTACATTACTTCTTCTCATTCGCAGTATAAAGATTGCGGCGGGTGCCGTGGTGTGCGAGGAGAGTACATTGAAGGGTTACATAACGATTGGATCGAGGACAGTTATTCATCCGAGGGCCAGTATAATTGCCGAAGCTGGTCCGATAATAATCGGGGAAGGAAACATAGTCGAGGAAATGGCGGTGATAGCTAATAGGTGGGAGAAGAGCCGACAGGCTTACCTCGGCAATATCTCGGACTCGAATTAATTGATTTGTCTTCAACAGGGGGAAAATTTGCAATATACAAATTTTTAGCGAATAAATTCTGTAAACTATAAGTCTAAATACATGTCTCTGCGGTGAATACGGATTAATTAATTGGTTTGGAGTCGAAAATTAGTCCGTTGCAAGTAGAACTCGAAATTGTTGATAATATAATTACGATTATCTTTTTGTTGTTTTTTTTTTCTATTTTTCAGACTTCCGCCAGGAGCTCCGGAGCCAGTTTCCACCCCTGTGATGATTATTGGAAATTACAACGTATTCGAGGCCGACAGTAACTGCGAGGCGTTAAAAGTCGGGGATAATAATATCCTGGAATCTAAAGGTTCGCGACTATCGACGATCGAGGAGAAGATTATTTTTCTTCTTTATAACAAGGAATCATAACTTTCTGATCAATTTCAGCTTCCGTCGGCAGAGAAGTTGAGCTGACAAACGGCTGCGTTATCGGAGCAGCTTGTTCGCTTACCGAGGCCGAAACAGTTTCTGAGAACAGTATCGTTTTCGGAAGCCAATGTCAACGCAGGGAAATGAACGACAAACCATACGTGAGATATCGATGACGCTTTCATTTAGTCATTTATCTTCATTATAGAGAGAAAATATGGTAAAAAAAAAGAAGCTGATTTTTTTTTGGATTGATTTATCAATATTTTTATCTTATAAAGAAAATATATGGTCTAAAAGATGAAATTCGAAGAACAAATGAAATTGATTTTCTGTGATTTCTCTGTTCCAGCCACAAGTCGGACAGTTGGATTTTTTGATAAGGGTATTACCGAATTATCATCACCTTCGTAAACCTAATATGAAAATCGTCAAGGAACCATCGGCGTAATTTTGCTTCTTTAATTGATTCATCCTCGATTACCGCACGTTTTCTTTTTTTTTTTTATATATATATTCTTAATTTATCAATTTCGATAACGATTACTAAAGTCTACTAAGAAACGGGGACGGACTAATAAACAAAATAAGTATAGAATTTAGATATTTAATTTAAATATTGTTCACTAATATTTATACTTTACACTCTATTTATAGAATAATTGAAATAATAATAATAATGATAAATACAATAATTCGATTATTTCTACAATACTTATGCATATTTTTTTAAGTACTTTTTTTTTTCAAATCTTCAAGAATGATTGTAATAAAATTTATCTCGACGCCCGAAGCCACCCTGAATTAATTCCATTGTCATATCATATCACTAATCTGCGATCTTTGATTGTGATTTATCACCCTATCAGTCAATCGAAATACGTGACGGTCTACCAAAAAATATACAAGGTAGGATTAAACCCACCGGGATGAAAAATAACTGATGGGTAGGAAGTAGCCGGCACGTCCAGTCCGTTACTAGGATTGATAATCGACGTATGTCGCATAGCATCGCGTCATGTGTGAAGGAAATATTTATAGACGCCATTCATAAAAAATAAAAGAAAATAAAATGAAGAAATATCCTCTACCGGAAATAATTATTTTCATGTCGGAGGAAACTCCGTCGAGCTTTATGGAGAAAAATATACCCTCACGTATACATTAATTTGAATAAATAAATTATTCAAAAATTATTCAACATCAATCACAGACTGTTATATAATGTATACCCTCGACTACCCTCTACCGCACCAACGCATAACCGTGACAACGGGGACAATAGAATTTAGAAGAACATAAAAAAAAAAAAATATATATATATATATACAGATTTTATTAGTCCATTAATGAAATTATCCTTCAATAATTGATTATTGATTTATTTATTCTTATTTTATTCTATTTTATTGCACAATAGAATTTAGAAGAACAAATAAATACAGATAATTTTATTATTCCATTAATGAAATTATTCTTCAATAATTGATTGTCGGTTTATTAATTTTTTTTAATTGAGCGACGATTTTTCGATTATACCGCCTTATTCTATGCAATTCACTACCATCGACGTAATACCAGTTGCCTACTTTCAGGCGTTTGTGTCTTCGCCAGGGAGCGACGTTTTTGCCTTTTTTTTTCAAATTTTTTATCCAATTTTGTGAGATTCTATGTAAAAATAAAAACTGTGTAAAATTCTTTAGCGATTTTTTTCTTTCTGTATAAAAATCGTACAATATCGAATTGTTTAAAAATTTTTAGTGGACATGATTGGATTCAATAAATTTGAGAAGAATTTTTAATGAATTGAATCAGAACTCAGATACAATAGAATTTTACTGAATTGAGTGATCACCTTTCGCTTCTATTCGTGAGTGAGTCTTTTTCGAGATTCTCAGAAAATATGTGAAACAAAAATTTCCAAAAATCCCTAACTAGTCCAGAAAATGAATCGTGGTAATGAAAATAGTACAAATAATACCAAATGTAATAGAAAATTAATATTCAGGGATTCTCAAAAAAATGAATGAACATAAAAAATCCAAAAATGCCCAACTAGGCTAAAAAATCAATATTTGTGATAAAAATTGTATAAATAATACCAGAATCTAATAGAAAATTAATATTAATATTTATTCTCATCAATTCTAGAGATTCTGAAAAAAAATGAATGAACATCAAAAATCCAAAAACCCCTAACTAGGCAAAAAAATCAATATTTGTAATAAAATTTGTATAAATAATGCCAGAATCTAATAGAAAATTAATATTAATATTTATTCTCACCAATTCTAGAGATTCTAAAAAAAAAAATGAATGAACATCAAAAATCCAAAAACCCCCAACTAGGCAAAAAAATCAATATTTGTAATAAAAATAGTACAAATAATACCAGAATGTAATAGAATATTAATATTCAGGGATTCTCAAAAAAATGAATGAACATCAAAAATCCAAAAACCCCTAACTAGCCTAAAAAATCAATATTTGTAATAAAAATATTAATATTCAGGGATTCTCAAAAAAATGAATGAACATAAAAAATCCAAAAATGCCCAACTAGGCTAAAAAATCAATATTTGTGATAAAAATAGTACAAATAATACCAGAATGTAATAGAAAATGAATATTCATAAATTCACCGTGTATAATCTGATAAAAATATTTGATAGGGGAATATTTTATTCGCTACCTATAGCTCGTACACATCTACATCTACGTCTACGTCAATTTGAGAGTTATATACCGAGTTGAAGCGACTGACAGGCTAATGCACGTGCATTTAGCGGACAATGTAACCAACATCCACCCCCCTGGAGTATTTTCCCCGAGATGTGGACGTGGATGTGTCTGTGTCTGCGTGCTCTCTCGGATCGTAAACCCCGCGGGTTTTGGCTCTGGTGCAAATTGACGCCACAATGCTAAACGCTACATATTCATATCTATCCACTACTCAGCATCCGACCCCTAGGGGTGGGTCGGGTTCTCTACGTTATATTATGCGTTCTGTAACTATTATGGTTTCCGCTATAGGCTTTACACGCTCCACGCGGACGCATTTGACTCCCACTCACTTTATTTTAATCCACTGA
Source organism: Euura lappo (assembly GCA_018257835.1). Classification (NCBI taxonomy): domain Eukaryota; kingdom Metazoa; phylum Arthropoda; class Insecta; order Hymenoptera; family Tenthredinidae; genus Euura; species Euura lappo. The sequence continues at coordinate 16,241 of JAEUYN010002301.1, forward strand.
GAATAATTTTTCTCGATATTATAATATAGTGTCAAAGCGATTTTTGTTATTCATTATATGTAGTTTATCGATTATATAGGGGAGAAAAATTGTTTTTTCGATTGAAAATATACAATAAATACTTTTTTTTTTTCCATAAACAATTGAGAATTAATCTCAATGCATTCAAAAATGTATTTTAAAAACGAAAAAAAGACACATATTTCCTTTTTTTTTATACAATTTTTACACATTTTGGATTATTATTATTTTTTTTTTCATTTCTATTTCTATTTCTAAAAAATATTAAAAATTTTCCCCCAAATCGTTTGAAATTATTCAATTTTTCGATTTTTCTCTGCAATTCTCATCATATAATCTTCGAATTATTTCAATTCTTAAATTTCTCAATAAGTCTGAAATTTTTCTGTAGGTACATAAAATAAACTCTTCTTCTTCTTTTTTTTTTTTTTTGTCATAAATAAATTTGTTGGATTTTTATAATAAGATATAGAAAAAGTACAATATTATATCGTTGCAAAAATTGAAAAGAAGCAAAAAAAAAAAACGCAAAATAACGAGAAAATCAGACGGACAGGGGAAAAAAAAATATTATAACATTTTGACGGCTGCTCCCACAGAGAGCAGAGAGAGCGAGAGATACGAGGGGTGTTTGGGACTAGATTATTTCTCGCCTGTCCCCCTGGAGTAGGGCAAGAAAAAAGGAGAGAGAGAAAAAAGAAAAGAAAAGAAAAAAAAAACAGCATGAATATGAAAACGAGATGAAAAGAGCGAGGCAAATTTTTTTTTTTTTGTTTAAATTTATCATCAATTTTTGAAAGTTTTAGGTCCTTATTTTCAATTCAAGACAATTAAACGATTAGATAGGTATATAAAATAAAATATAGTGATGTAATAAAATTTGAATTTTTTTTTTTTTAGTGCGCGATTCTGTATAATTTTATCCCAATTTTCGAAATTATGATACAGACGGTGTGTAGTAGAAAAATTTTTGATTGATTTAAAAAAAATCTATTCCTTTCTTTTTTTCTTTCTATTTTATTGAACATATTTTATGAATTTTCGTTATCAAATTCAATACAAATTGGAATAAAATTTGCATTGAAAAATTAGTGGATCAATTTTCAATCTGTTTTTTTATTTTTTTTACAATATTATTTGGGACTGATCTCATTACGCGTTTGATTCAATGCAACAAACATATTTTCACTATTATTTCATTAATAAAAAATGTCAAAATCAGCACAAATTTAATTAAACATACAATAAAAAAAAAAAAAAAAAATTAAAATCAAATTTAACACAAAATCGGTATAATTATAATTGAATAAAATGTTTTGATAATTAATATCCCCATGCAATAATAATTCGGCGAATATCACAACGGATTCATATTCTATACATATATCTATATGTATATAACGGGGGGGTCGATCTCCATGTACTAATGCCGAAATTGAATTCATACACAGAGCGACTTGAGGGTAGAATGGGTTTCTACTCGAGTTCAGGGCTGATTCGCAACGGTTGTCACTTGTTTGCCACGCCGTTCGTCACTTGTTTGCCACGCCGTTCGTCACTTGTTTGATATGAATGAACCGTTCTCTCACTCTTGACAGAGGTTCTGCGATACCTATACCGCGATTTGTATAATTTCTACTTCCCCCCCTGCCCGCAGCCCCACTTACGACCCCCTTGTCGCAAATCGAGTCATACAAATTCATTCGCAGATCGTTGTCATTGTTATCAGATCGTCACTTCCGGCGTACGACACCGACACGTCAAATAATTTCTTTCCTTAATTGTTACACGGAATTAATTATAGGTACACTAATTTAATAAAGGGGAAAAAATGGATTTTTCATTATTTAATTATCACATTGAATCGAATTGTGTATTAATTTTTTTTTATTCTGAGATGAAAATTATCAGAAATTATTATGTGGTTTTTTAATTTTCTACAAATTCGAATGAAAATTTGATTACTGGCTAAATTAAAAGTATTTGCATATTGAATTTAGTAGTTTTATGCGAGTTAGAAATAAAAAAAAAAAAAAATTCAAATTGACGAATTATCAAGCTAAATATGTAAAATTGAAATAATAAATTATATCGATTAAAGCTGGTTATTATTATATCAATTTTCTTAGAAATCTTGTGTCAATTTTTCACACTAGGGTCTTTTTATTGTACAAAAAATTGTTTCCGTATTTATTTTTTTTTTATCAAAAATGTCCTTTTTTACTAATAATTACTAATAATAATAATAATGATAATGATAATACGATGATGTTGAAAATAGTTTAATTTTTCACACTAGGGTCTTTTTATTGTACAAAAAATTGTTTCCGTATTTATTTTTTTTTTTTCTATAAAAAACGTCCTTTTTCACTGATAATCACTAAAAATACTATCAGTGACGAATAAGGATCGCACAGATATTAGCTGGTGTTAAAAATAGTGTCATTAATTATTACTGTAATTTTTTTTTTTCTCTCTTCTGTATATAATATAAGAGCAGCAATTATAATTAAGTATCACTTCCACGATAAACTGTATAATGATAATTCTAAAGTAATGATACTTTCATCCCTGGTTAAATCCCGACTGACTTTGCAAACAGGGTGGGGGGGGGAGGGGGGAATAAAACGAGAGAGACACGCCCATGAGAATCACGGAGCGAGAGGTAAACCATGCGTAAAAGCTATATGCCATGGTTATAATGATATCCAGCCACCGGAGGGTTGCGGAGGGTGCGGATACTCGCGAATATCTCGTTGCTACTGGCTCCACTACAATCTGTGTGAGTGAGTGAGCGAAATACATATATACACGAAGCTATAGGAATAGGTGCACACAGTCCGTGGGATAAGAACAGGATTTTTGATCCGATTATGCTAACGAAACGCGATGGAGTTTCTACACAATGCTGTTTGCAGAACTCGCCTTATATCCTGCAGCATGCGGCTGTTCCGCGCTACCCCAAGACGGTGACGATAATTTGCAAAAAAAAAATAAAAAATTGCCAACTTCCCAATTTTTGATGACAAAGAAAAAAAATATATGAAAAATTGTCTGTATTTGTTTTTTTTTTCTTTCTTTTGTTCAATAAGCAGCGACATCGCATGTGTCAGCTAATAGCGATATGAGAGTGACGTTTTTTTTTTTTTTTTGGCGTCCGCGTCGTCGAGTTAAAGAAGTCTTTTGATGTCATCCAATTGTCAGACTGGGAGAGATTGAGCTGAAGACACACATCAGACGAAGGGGCGGTGACGACAAAGCGGTCTCACAAAGTATTTTAGCCCGTCGTATATTTCCTTCCCTTTTCCTGCTTTTTCTTTTTTTTTTTTTTTTGCATCGTTATCACATTATTATTATTATTATTTGTCACTTGTCATAAAAAAAACATTGTGTTCTAAAGAAAAAAGAAAAAAAAAACTGTTTTTTTTTGTCTTGCATCGAAAGAGAAGAAAACAGCATTTAAAATAGAATTTTGCGAAACACACCAGCTTGGGCTTCAAATGACAAGGAATCAATAATTATAAAAGAGTTTGTCTTTTTATCTACAGAATTTTTCGACAATTTTCGTTATGTTGCAACTTGACATTTTTTTTTTGTTCTTTGTTCAAAATGTTTAAAAAAAAATACTCAACAAAAAAAAATTTACAAATATCGGCTCATTATCGATCACCGTGTCTTAATCATCGGAGTTAATGATGATATATATATATATTTTTCATATTCTAAAAAAAAGTTCATATATATATATAACATAATGAATTTTGTGGATATGGATATAAAATCGTAACGCCTAAATTTAATTTAATATACTGCTAAAAATGTATATTTTTTAAATTTGAATACGCGATTATGTATACAGTGGGAAGGGGGGCGGCCGCAGCACCCCATCCGGGTAATCAGGCATGAGTAAAGGCGTCAGAATTTTGTGGAAAAAAAAACCCGAGTATTTTACTATAGTATATTGTATATAGTATATAGTATATACACCTATATGTATAGTGATATGATACTGGAAAATATATATTCGTCGCACCCTGCAGGGCTGCACAACTCACGGTTCGATAATCATTGCATTTATGGACCCAATGAACTGTGAAGACACCGAAACCCTGCAATTTGTGGGATTTGAGGATAAAAATGACGTCTGGTGTTATTTATTTATTCGTTGGAAAATTATTCATTTTTGTGAGAGATAAATGTACAGTCGAGTTTTTAAAACGAGGAACCATCGCTAATCAATTAAAAATCAGGTGATAAACGACTGACATAATTTTTTTTTCATTTTTGAGCACCTTTCAATTGATTTCATGTGATTCAAAGTCACTTTTTTTTGCATTTATAATTTTAACCGATTTCGAGGGATTTTGTTGAAACGATCAATTTCGAACCATTTTATAGCGATTTTTCCCATCTATAATTGACTTTCATAGACTTCCAAGTGATATTATGTGATTCATTGATATGTCAAGATTTATCGTCAATCCTTAGTCCATTCGTTAATTCAGTCATGAGAATCGCAACTAATCAACATATTCCTGAACTTTCAAACTCTCCAATTTGGAAAATTCTAAAGAGGAAAAAAGAACACCAATGATCGTCATAGTGCGGAAAGAAGACGAGTGTCAAGTTTTCCACACGAGCCGCGAGACTAAAAATTGCAAATTTTGGAAAATCGTAGTGCGGAAAGAAGACGAGTCTCAAGTTTTCCACACGAGACGCGAGACTAAAAATTCCAAATTTTGGAAAATCGTAGTGCGGAAAGAAGACGAGTCTCAAGTTTTCCACACGAGCCGCGAGACTAAGAATTGCAAATTTTGGAAAATCGTAGTGTGGAAAGAAGACGAGTCTCAAGTTTTCCACACGAGACGCGAGACTAAAAATTCCAAATTTTGGAAGATCGTAGTGCGGAAAGAAGACGAGTCTCAAGTTTTCCACACGAGACGCGAGACAAAAATTCCAAATTTTGGAAGATCGTAGTGCGGAAAGAAGACGAGTCTCAAGTTTTCCACACGAGACGCGAGACTAAAAATTGCAAATTTTGGAAAATCCTAGTGCGGAAAGAAGACGACTCTCAAGTTTTCCACACGAGACGCGAGACTAAAAATTCCAAATTTTGGAAGATCGTAGTGCGGAAAGAAGACGAGTGTCAAGTTTTCCACACGAGACGCGAGACTAAAAATTCCAAATTTTGGAAGATCGTAGTGCGGAAAGAAGACGAGTCTCAAGTTTTCCACACGAGCCGCGAGACTAAAAATTCCAAATTTTGGAAAATCGTAGTGCGGAAAGAAGACGAGTCTCAAGTTTTCCACACGAGACGCGAGACTAAAAATTCCAAATTTTGGAAGATCGTAGTGCGGAAAGAAGACGAGTCTCAAGTTTTCCACACGAGACGCGAGACAAAAATTCCAAATTTTGGAAGATCGTAGTGCGGAAAGAAGACGAGTCTCAAGTTTTCCACACGAGCCGCGAGACTGAAAATTGCAAATTTTGGAAAATCGTAGTGCGGAAAGAAGACGAGTCTCAAGTTTTCCACACGAGACGCGAGACAAAAATTCCAAATTTTGGAAGATCGTAGTGCGGAAAGAAGACGAGTCTCAAGTTTTCCACACGAGACGCGAGACAAAAATTCCAAATTTTGGAAGATCGTAGTGCGGAAAGAAGACGAGTCTCAAGTTTTCCACACGAGACGCGAGACTAAAAATTCCAAATTTTGGAAGATCGTAGTGCGGAAAGAAGACGAGTCTCAAGTTTTCCACACGAGACGCGAGACTAAAAATTCCAAATTTTGAAGATCGTAGTGGAAAGAAGACGAGTCTCAAGTTTCCACACGAGACGCGAGACTAAAATTGCAAATTTTGGAAAATCCTAGTGCGGAAAGAAGACGACTCTCAAGTTTTCCACACGAGACGCGAGACTAAAAATTCCAAATTTTGGAAGATCGTAGTGCGGAAAGAAGACGAGTCTCAAGTTTTCCACACGAGACGCGAGACTAAAAATTCCAAATTTTGGAAAATCGTAGTGCGGAAAGAAGACGAGTCTCAAGTTTTCAAGTGTTTTTCCACACGAGACGCGAGACTAAAAATTCCAAATTTTGGAAGATCGTAGTGCGGAAAGAAGACGAGTCTCAAGTTTTCCACACGAGCCGCGAGACTAAAAATTGCAAATTTTGGAAAATCGTGTTTTTCACGTTTGAGCAGCAGCACGAAAAAGAAGAAAAAGAAGGAAGAAGCTAGTTTGAGCCACCGACGGTGTGGCTCATAGTCGTTATAGCTGGAGCACGTGAGTCACGGTTCGGTAGCATTTCCGGTGCTGGCTTGTAGCGTCAAAGAGACAAACTGCACCGTGTCAACTTCATATGAGTATAAACTGTCCGTATTTCGAATTCCGTCCCTGGGGTTCCGACTGGAACCTCAATACGGTTGAAACTCGTGGTATGTTAATCACTGGGTAATTGATCTCGAGCCGACAAAGAAACGCGACTGACTTCCCATGCACCCTTAGATATTAAGAAAAAGAGGATACGGGTGTACGTACAAATATTACAACCAAAAATTCTGTTCAAATATTGAAAGAAGAAAAGAGACCGAAGAGGATTTCATTCGAATGTGTATTTGAGATGCGATCTTTACCGCATACTAAAATGCCTCTGGGCATATGAAAATGGTATTTTAATCACGAGTGTAATTGATTTGCCGCCAAAGGATTTTTCCTCACCGACAAATTAGAAGAACTTCTCCATCTCGTTTCGATTTCGATCCACCCTCGGCTGAACTTAGCTACCTCTCCGAGGATTTAGAGAGTTAATCGTAAGTCTGGAATAATCTGGTGAATCTATCTCCGACTACATGCTATGTACTCGGAAGGGGGGGAACGCGATAGGAAAGCGGGGGTGGAACGAGAGGACGAGCCCCATACTGAATGTGAATGAGACCCAAAGAGGCTCTTTGAGATACACCGCCACGTGATTTTTTCGGATATGAATAATGTGTGGTAATTTCGTTAAAGTGTCTTCGTTGAAATAGAGGAAAAATACAAATTTGGGAATATGCAATTAATTCATCCACACATGAATTACAAAAAAGATGATTTTTCTCACGATTGGATATAATTTTATCAGATTCGATATCAAATTTGATTTTCATCTCGATTTTCGTCTCTATCAAATCTTAGAGTTTATAAATCGATAGAAATTTACATTATGTCAGATTTCATATAATTTTATGGAGTCGTTGACTGTAGTTTTCTAATTCATTAGTTTAGTAGTTTTATAAAAATTTAGACTTACTAATTTTATGCAGATTTCGATGAAAATCGGTACCTGAACATATTTTTGGGCAGCCGATTTAAACGAATCTGAAGAATCAGATTTACAAAATTGAAAACGGAAAATTCGGTATGGCGGTTCAAAGTCCGGAACTCGTCAGTATTAATTTTCATGAAAAATGTTATCTTAGAGTTTTTTTAGTCACTGATCACGAATTAGACGTTAATTAAACTTCCATAATTCGAATTGAATAGCCATTTACGTTGTAGAATAAAATAGTCGAACTCAAATAATAGTCAATACTTACTTCATGATCGTCAAGTAAATATTTTCCCGATTCCAGGGAATATATTTACTTGATTTGAGGGAATATTTACTCAAATCTAGGGAATTTTAGGCGATATTTACTTGAACCTAGGGAACCTAGGTGATACTCAGTTAAATTTAGGGAATTTAAGGTGACATTTACTTGATTCTAGGGAACATTTACTTCCATCTAGGGAATTCCAGGCGACATTTACTTGATTCTAGGGAACATTTACTTCCATCTAGGGAATTCTAGGCGATATTTACTTGAATCTAGGGAATATTTACTTCCATATAGGGAATTTTAGGGGATATTTACTTGAATCGAGGGAATATTTACTTCCATCTAGGGAATATTTACTCATATATTTGAAGAATCTTGCGAAATTGGGATCTAGGGAATTTCCATATAGGAATTTTAGGCGATTTCACTTGAATCTAGTGAATATTTACTTGTCTAGGGAATTTTAGGCGACATTTACTTGAATCTAGGGAATATTCACTTCAATATAGGGAATTTTAGGCGATATTTACTTGAATCTAGGGAAATTTAGGCGACATTTACTTGAATCTAGGGAATATTTACTTCAATATAGGGAATTTTAGGCGATATTTACTTGAATCTAGGGAATATTTACTTCCATCTAGGGAATTTTAGGCGATATTTACTTGAATCTAGGGAATTTTAGGCGACATTTACTTGAATCTAGGGAATATTTACTTCCATCTAGGGAATTTTAGGCGATATTTACTTGAATCCAGAGAACCTAGTCGATATTCATTGTCAGTTAAATTTAGGGAATTTAAAGTGAAATTTACTCGATTATAAGGAACATTTGCTTGATTCCAGTATAAATACTTATATACTTAATAATATTCCAAGTAATTGACCGATTCATTGATTCAAAAGAAAAGTATTTGAATCAATCGATCGATTTTTGGGATCTTGAAAAAGTAAAAAAGTGTTTAAAAAAATACATCAATGAATAATAATAAATCTGTCATTAGTTAATCGTGGGTAAATTATCCACACGTATATGTAAATACTAAACGGAATTCTATATTTAACAAAAAAAAAAAAAATCCAAGGGACATATAGTTTCTCTATAGTTTCTCTCAGAGCTAAACGAAATGGGTTTAGTATTTTCAATTGTCCGTGAAATGAAGGCGCGCGGGCGTTTTAGAAATACAAACGAGCCTCACCAGAGAATTACTGCGCCTCACACTCACAATCATACAGAGACCCTATGTGTAATACATAAATGCGCTAAAGAGTGACAAAAAAAAAATAAAAATAAATAAATTGTAATTGCTAAAAAGCGATGAAACCAGATGAAACGAGAGTCAGGGGGGTGTTTTCGAGGTCCTATAGATAGCTTGCAGCAATGTATACATATATATGGGAAAATATATGCATAACGTGTATGATAGACGCCACAACCTTCCAGAAGCCACGTGGATCGATGCCGACAAAGGACACGCGACGACTAATAGAAATATATACGCGGTATGAGTGATCCTGTATCGAGAGAGAAAGAGAGAGAGAGAGAGAGAGAGAGAAGGAAAAAAAAAGTCGGAAGTTTCGAGATCCTGAGACACCCCTCGTGTCTTTAAGGCTGGCGCCTAGGTTAATTTATTGCTTCTTATGAATGATTTTTATCGCTGGTTTAATGCTATTATCTATTCATTCATGAAATCAATACGTGTACGTATCGGGGGATTTAATTAATCTTTTCATGCTGCCGGTTTATAGACGAAATCGTATAATCTATTCAATAGGCATATAAAGCTGTGGAAGAATGTGGCGGGAATTTCGAGTTAAATATATGTGTATATATAAAAATAGACTTTTTTATGTGTCATGGAAATTATTATTTCATTAATGTCTATCATTTATTTATTATAGTTGTGTCATGGTAATTTTTGTTTCATTTATAGTGGATACTAGAATGATTATATTACATAAATTTTAGGTTCAAAATTATTAGGACTAGTCTAGTTTCTATAATTATTATATAAAATTTCGACTAAATTTGAATTTTGATTCAGTACAATTTCAGAATCGCCATTTTTTGGTATTCAACAACAATTTTTCGAGTGAATATCGTTCAAAATATAAACTAATTATCACGTAGCATAAAATGAAGAAACATTTTTGAGCTCAGTTGTTTTTTTCCGTAAATTAGAAGAATCAACAAAAAAAAAAAAAAAAAGTAGGAGGGTCTTTGAAAAAAAAAATCTATTTTGACGACTATAATTATTCTGAAGAATTAAATAGACTATATCTGAAATTCTATGAATATTGAATCTAAAATTGTACGATAGCTGAGAAAAGTTTAATAAGCAATTCATTGTTTTTTTTAAATCAAAATTTGTTGCTTCTAAATCTGTCAGAATTCATTTTTTTTACAAGCTATTTTCTGAATTTTTGAAACAATCACCCAGCCAATAATGACGACTGTTTAAATAAATTATACAGGTACCTGTGAACCTATGTGATCAACCAAATGTTCGCGTGAGGATTATAACATGGTCTTAATTTCGCACACCTAGTATCCCACGTGAATAATTTTCCCTCCAAATAACAGATATCGATTGCTACATGTATATGTGATGTGATACATTAGGTTAATCCGTATTTACCCATCCGTTGTTTCCACCATATCGTATATGCATATAGATATATCGAGTAGATCGACGCAAGTGCAAATGCATGTGCACAATTAGTTAGGTATACATATACAGTACAGATGTACAAGATGATTACTGAAATCATCATTTTTTTTTTTATTTCTATTTTATTTTTCTGGATTTGTACACCGCGGGTCTGTATTTAGGCACATACGCGTCAGGCAGGGTAATCATATGATCCGAACGTCCAGCTGCAACGCCAATTTGGCAGTGTGCGAATTGGTGGAATTATTTAGTGAATCATCTTCCTCGAATTCGACAGATTCGGAAAAAATGATTATTACCCACAGCTGCAGTAGGTATATGTAAAAATATATATGTGGATGTACAGAATAATTTGAAAAGATTCGATCTAATTTTATGAAATAGGTTTTTTTTTTAAATTTTAGTAAATAAAATGACGTATATTTTAATATAATCACGGGAAATAGTTGAAATCAGTATTTTAACGACTGCAATTAATATAGTTTATCAGTTTTTCAAATTAACTTTACAATGACTTCGGATCATTTTCAGAAAGTGACAATTTGGAGAAAAAAAGAACTAAATCGTGTGAAAACTTATATGTTACCAGTTTTTCTATAAAAATATCTAAAAATTATTATATATCTAAATACTTAATGAATTTTGCACATTTTTTGTACTAGAAATATGAAGATTTTTCTATTCCTCTTTTCACGACTTGTACTTCTTGTCAAAGTCAGTCAAATTCAAATGCACACTTCAGGTATTGAGGTATGAAGTCACTTGGAGTGAATTGAAGTCAGCTGCATGTAGTTAAATTCTGCAGGCAATTGAAGTCAGTTGAAGTCACGTGAAGTCAGTCAAATTCAAGTAACTTCACGTATCAAGTTAAAGTCACTAATTGGAATGAATTGAAGTCAGTCGAAGCCAGTCGAATTCTGCAGGCAATTGAAGTCAGTTGAAGTCACGTGAAGTCAGTCAAATTCAAGTAACTTCACGTATCAAGTTAAAGTCACTAATTGGAATGAATTGAAGTCAGTTGAACTCAGTAAAATTCTGGAGTCAATTGAAGTCAGTCAGTAAAATTCGAGTGCCTTCAGGTGTGAAGTTAAAGTCACTCGGAGTCTCTTGAAGTCAGTTTAACTCATGTCAGTTGCGACTTGACGAAGTCCTTTAAGTCTAAATACTTCAATTAATCGACAATTCAAGAGAAGCACTAAAATTTGCTCAGATATGATATTTCTTCAAAGACTGCTATGCGAAATTTGAAAGATTCGAGTCAAAGAACGCGAAGCGATTCGTCACGATTAATATAATTATACATAAAAAAAGAACAAAGTGTTCTAGCAGTTCCAGTTTCACAGGAGGCGTGAATCCGGTAAGTACGAGGCGATATATTTGTTGACAAATTAGTCAACCCATTTGCTCTCTTGTCAAGTACTACGTACCGTCCTCTTGATGCTTGTTTCTCTAACCGTTTCGCGGATGCTCAGACGGCACTAAATCTCGCGAATCTTTTGCGGCATCTTCCTTTGTTTTTCAACGCTGAAGGCGTTCAGCCTCCTCCTGTCGTTTGTGCGATGCTTCCATACGTACAACCACAACCACAACCACAACCACAGTGCATATAAATATCTGGCGTTACGCACGTGTGAACATAAGGGCCTAACACGTATTAAACTTTGCTCGAAATGTATGTACAACATATGTATTTATATATACCAGCCAGAGCTTAGCTCGGCTCGACCTGACCGAAGCTGAAGCTGAAACTCTTTTCTCAAGCTCTGGCAAAAGGCTAACTTGCGGGGTCTCTTAGGCTACTCGGAAAACGTCGCGTTTTAATTGCCTCATACTTTATGACCCGAGAGAAAAAGAGACGTTTTACGTTCTACCGGCTTGTTACTTGCTATTCAGTTCTGGGGGATCCCACAACGCCCGGGGACGAGACCACCCTAAAACTCTCTCTATTTTATACCACGATAGGCTCAACCCGGAGATCAGCTGCGGTTCTTTTTCACTTTTAAAACACGTGACTTTTCACTCTAAAAGCTGTAAATTTTTACTCACTGGTTGGGCTGACTGTGAGCGAGCCTTTGAACTTTCCGTTATTCACTTTGCTTCCAGCAATCTTGAATTTTGCAAGTTTGACCTCAGATTCTCGATCAGCGGTTCGAAAAACCTTCTAGCACCAATTTTCATGAGGTTTAGAATCTTTTTAGCGTTTTTCCTCGGCAAACTGGATCCGCCATTTTGAATTTCGTGAATCTGACCTCAGATTCGTGATCAGCGATACAAAAAACCATGCGGTACCAAATTTGATCCGAATCAGTTAATCATCATTTTTATTCTATTTTTGAGAATTTTGGGATTCAAATAATAAAAAAAGTACTGAACCGATCAAAGCCAAAATCTAATCAGTTCTAAGTTCATAAAAGCGGCGTCGATTGAGACCAAGACCGTCAAAATCCGGTCCCTCGTTCTCGAGTTATCGTCGGACAAAAGATTGATGACAGACGCGTACATAACCTAAAAATTTTCGAAGATATTACAATAACTTCCATTATTCGCTGAGAACAGAGAAACGGGAGGGTGAGAAGAAAAAACGAACTAAAACGACCCTTGGAGTCGTATAAAGGAGCCTTTGATCGTTTCTTCTAGTTTTTTCAGTGATTATACGCGATGATTGATTTTTCCTGATTTATATTATTGCCTGCTCGATCGTTCCTCGATGAATTTGGATTTTGTTTTCAGTCTTTTATAGCTTCCCTCGTGGGCAGCAGACGAATACTAATATATATTCCTCGAAGTCTGGCTGCACTTCGGTTCGCAGCGCTGCAGTGCGAAAGTAACAGATTTGCATCAGTCGCGATTCGTGAGAAAGAATCGCACGCTACGTGTATGACACCTCAGATTAGATCTTGAACTCTTTAATTCAGGGTTTCGAATCACGAATTTTATTTCGTCGATTTTTTTCTTCCTTTTTCTTCTTCGCCTGCTTCTCACGCGTGAGAAAATCTCTCGATATAATACGAATGACAAAAATCATCGATTCAATTTATCAAACGAAATTCGCAATAAAATTCCTCAACCACCATTTTTTGGGATCCCAAAATCTGCATTTGATATCAAAAATGACCGGAAACTGTCAGATTTGATTCAAAATTGATATCACATCAGATAGAAAATTACTATTTTTCGAATAAAAGATGAGGGAAACTTAATTATACAAATTTCCACGTATGTAAGAATTGAAAAACGAAAATTAGAGTGAAAAAAAGTTATGATCAATTATCAAAATTTGACGCAGGTATTTTTTTATTCTAATAATTCTAGAATATTCCTTCATTCAGACGACATAGAGGCTTAATTTTATTATTTTTAATTAATTTAATGGGGAAAATAGTTACTATTCTTCAATTTTTTAGATTTCCAACTCTTCAACAATGTGATATGAAATTTATAATCAGAAAACCGTGACAAGCGTGATACGTATAAATTGAGATTGATCGAATGAAATTTTAATTAATTCGGCATATCTAATTATGCGAAGGAGATAAGATTTCTGGCAGTTTGTCAACTTATGCAGTAGAGAGGAGGAGTGCAGGTTTATACACGTATATATTATTATACTCAGACTCAGATGCCGTCGAGCTGCGAGATGACGAGTCTATATAACGCTTAACCAATTTAGACTAACCGTTTCAGAGTCTAATTAAACCGCGTGGCTAACGAGCTGCCAGAATAACAAGACAGTGATTGGCTCCATAACGCGTAGTTTCGCTAATTACGTCTCCAGGTGTACTTTTCACTCTGAAAAGCTGAATCACTAATTTCTGACGCGGTCTTCCGATAAAATGAGTCAATTAATTATAATCATCGATAATTGATAAACCAAAATCAACTCATTTTTCACAGACCAACAGCCAGACCGGAGGCAAAACCACTCATTTCGTGATCGATAAAAATCCGACCGTCTGGAAGCTTATTTCCTCAATTCCATGAACAACTTCAGATCGTTGAGTCTCCAGCCAACTTCAGCCTAGTTTAGGTTAGTTTAATGTTAATTAATGCACCCTCAATGACGACTAGACTTCGGTCTGAAGTTGGCTCCAATCTCTAAAAAAAGCATTCAAACAGTTTTCTGAATCAATCCAACTGTGTAGAAGCTAGTTTATCGATTCCAGCCAACTTCAGACTGTTTTACAATAATGAATGATGAATTATCCGATGATTGTTCATTCAAACAAAAAGCACAATGACATTTCCAGTAGGTATACATAATGATCCGACTATATTTTCAGAGTTTCATCTGTTCGACGGTCTTCTGTGTGGGACCCGAGTGACATCGGTGTTGACAGATCGGTGAACGCTAACGAGGTACGTGCACATAGCAGGTATGATAAGTAAAACCGTGGATGTATATCGTGTAACCGCAGGACTATGTTACAGCCGAGGGGTATTTTTCGGTTTAATGAGTCGCGAAAGAGAGGATGTTCGTCGGGCAACGTGTTTCCCATTACCTCGTTTCACTCGACGTTCGAGGAGGAAATCACCAATGTCCATATTGTGATCGGGCTGAATCGTGTGGGCAGGATGACGAGGTTCTGCCAGCCCGACTGGCTTTATCCTAATCTCTATTTAATACCGGGGTCTGTTTTGCAGTGTTTCCTACTCGCTTTCCCTCCCCTTTCCCACATGCAGTGTATCGTCAAACGTGAACGATCCCGCATGGAAATATGGTGTTAACAATATCTTGAAATTTCTCATGCAAAAAGGAATGAAATTCACAAATCCTGCTGATTGGAAGGAAACTGATGTAAAAAATCTTGAAATCTCATATTTGTGTCTTGATATTGGAAGAACATACCGAAATATCGATACGGTTCTGTTAAATTTATGAAACTGTTTTGGATATTCAAAGCATACTATGATTCTTTTTTAGTTTTCAGTGACGAAGCGCGGTATTTCAGTCAGTTATCGATAGTCCATCCGATTAGAAGCTTGAAATTATCATTTTTCGGTTCATTGTGCAATATTTTGTGATCCGATTCGGCAATTATTGCAGTGGAAACCCATTTTTAGATTGAATTGTCATGAATTTTCATATCATCTGAGTATTCAGCCGAATTTCCAAAACATTCTGTGTATGAAATTCAGTATAATCTTGGCTATGAAATTTTCCGAATGATTTTGAATATCCAAAACTGTTATATGAGTATTGAAATATTGAAAAAGCCGAATTTTAACGTACAAAAATTTGTTAATGGCTTCACATACATTTTTATGAAACTTGATACAGAAATTTCTAACAGTGTACATCAAGTATTCAATATATTATTCAAGTCGGTGCTGCAGTAGGATTACTGAAATTATTCTCTTCTTTTTCTCGAGCAGATTGTTACCCTAAGACGCAGTAATGGATCCCCTCTTCCAGAAGAAGACAAAAGTAAAAAATAAAAAATGAACGTTCCACGACTGCGCAATGAACAAATCGAGGTCAATATAGATATAAGAATTCTCAGTTTTATCGTTATGTAGGTAACCACCTCTCGCGAATCGATAACTGCAGCTGGATTCTCTCGAAATCAATATACAGCCACTTCCTAGACCTATACTGATACCAGAATCGTCATATACCAGCTCAGATCAACGATCATTCAACAATATGGTGAAAATTAGCACTCGACATTCTTCCTTCAGTGCTAAATACACAATTTTTATTCTCACGTTTTCTCACACAGGGGAGAATTATGAAGAACAGAAGAAAATAACACTGATAAGGTTATCAAGCTCATCGACAATCCTCGATAAAAAGAAAAAAAACAGGCAAATTGGTGTAAAGTCACTTAGTCAAGTCATAAAAAGAGTTTTAGTGTGCAAAAAAAGTACCTTTTACTTGATGTACTTGTTCTGATTCAATGTTATCATCGAATTCTACCTTTAATTAACGTTTGATTCAATTTTCATCAACCCTTGCTAATTTATAAGACCAGTAATTTAGTTTCTTGACTTTTGTCAACGATCTGAATCATTTTTGACGTCCAATCGGCTGATCAGATGGTCAAAAAACCAAAGAATTCTGTCGAAAATTGTATTAAATATGCCGAGAAGGTGAAATATTCTCATCTAACGTCGTGGTCGTGGAGCAAGTTGAATGAGCAAGAGATAAAGTGGAGTATATAGAGATATAGACGACTGTAAAGATGGCGACCGCGAGTAACGGGCTCAACTTACTCGCGAAGTGATTGGACGCAGTTCGACCAATCGGAATGAACGGAATATAAATTAGATACACGCCCAACGTTGGGACATGAGCCCATCGAGGATAGAAACCCACCGGGATTGTAGAGGGGAAAAAGAGAGATTTAAAAGCTTGTAGAACGCCAACGACAGTTTGCCGTTAACTTACACCGAGTAGAGTCGACGGGACCCGAGTCTGACATTCGTGGTTGAAACAGACGAAGAGAAAAGTCGATTTTTCCAGTTCTTGTTAATCCAGTGATTGTTGTTGATCGGTGCATCGAAAACTGTGCGATGATCGAGAAATCGGTATAAAAACAGAAGCGAGCAAAAACACAAAAATGGATGATATTTGCGGTACCAAAAGTTGAGGATAAAAAAAAAATCGTGTGTTCGGACGAGCCGATGAAAAATCGATCGAATCAACCAGGAAAAGAAGTCTTCGAGTTACCATCACCTGCAGGAATGGAGGAAACCGAGCTGGACGTCGGTTCTGCGAGTGACGAACTCGAGTCTGTGGTAGAACCCAGGATAAGACCGGTCCCGAAACCCTTCACGATAGAGAGCCTGATAGGAACAAGTGCGAAAGACGCGCAGGGAAGCAAAAATCGTATATCGAACAGCGACGGTAACGTGATTCGCGGAATGAGTCCGGACGATGCGGCAGACAATCGAGAGAGGGATTTCATTTATCAGCAGCACTGTATCGCGACGGCGACAAATTCGCTTCCAGGTATGCAGAATAATCGAGCGGATATGTACAGAATTTGAATTTCAAGTGGGAAATATTAGCCAGAGACGTCAAGCTTGCCCCGAATCGGGGAAAACGGTCTAGAGCCCTTTCAGCGCCTTATCAGAAACCCCGCGATCGTTCCGAATCGAAAAAACCGTGACTAAAGTCTCTGGGAGGGTCCTAGAAGGGCCCCAGATAGTTTTCCCGGTTAAGAAATCGACTACAAACCCTCAAAAAATTGAATTCCAATAGGGAAAAACCAGCTGAGGCGCTCACAAGATCGTCAAGCTTGCCCTAAATCGGGGAAAAACGTGACTGAAGTTTCTAGGAGGGTCCTAGAAGGGCCCCAGATAGTTTTCCGCATCAAGAAATCGACTAGAAACCTACGAAAAATTGACTTTCAGTCGGGGAAAACTGGCTAGGGCCCGATCAGAAACGTCAAACTTGCCCTGAATCGGGAAAAAACGTGACTGAAGTTTCTGGAAGGGCCCTAGAAGGGCCCCAGATAGTTTTCCCCATCACGAAATCGACTACAAACCTACAAAAATTGACTTTCAGTCGGGGAAAACTAGCTAGGGCCCGATCAGAAACGTCAAGCTTGCCCTGAATCCGAAAAACCGTGGACTAGAGTTTCTGGGAGGGTCCTAGCAGGGCGCCAGATAATTTTCCCCATTAAGAAATCGACTACAAAGCCTCAAAAATCGAATTCCAATCAAGGAAAATCATCTAGGACCCTACTAGAGACGTCAAGCTTGCCCTGAACTGGAAAAACCGTGACTGAAATTTCTGGACGGGTCCTAGAAGGGCCCCAGACAGTTTTCCCCATTAAGAAATCGACTACACACGTACAAAAATTGAATCCCAAGCGAGAAAACCAGGCAAGGCCCCACTAGAAACGTCAAGCTTGCCCCGAATCAGGAAAAACTGTGACTGAAGTTTGTAGGAGGGTCCTAGAAGGGCCCCAGATAGTTTTCCCTGTTCGAAATTCAAATGCATGCAATTCTTCAAGAGTTTTTGTGATTTCTGCGAAAAATTGCGAACCTTCGATACATGAAAATGTGATTTTTGGTTCCCGTGTTCCAGGTTTCGCGATGCCCCTGAGTCTCTACGGAACTTGGTTACCCATGAGGATGTACGGCGGAGCGGCGTCGGGGAGTTCGATACTGCCGCCCCATCTCGCTAACTTCTCATCGTCCCAACCGAACCACGGCAATCTTAGTATGAGTCTTCACGGTTACAGTGGTCAAAACACCGGTCAAAATCACGGTAGAATTTTAACGGACGAAAGCGAAGACGAAAGGAGCCTCTCACCAGCGTCGCCGGTTCATGATCTGTCAAAATCACAGCTTGGTGAGTCTCTCTATTAGGATGCAATTATTCCACTGTCGCGACGACTCTTAAAGCTCACCTTATAAGCCATTCACAGGACTTTTAACGACTCGCGTTGGTCGTTGACTTGTGGAAATTGTGCCCAATCGCCAAGAAATATCCTTGGGTAAAATTACGTTACGCTTCTTCGAGAATGATAATCATCGAGTGGTGGATTCGGGATCATCAATTTTTCCTGTGTATCACTTGAATCGAGAATTCTAATTCCCTCCAGATTCTACAACTAAATTTCTTCTAGACTGGCTAAACTGAACATCGAATTCTTCACAACTGCGATAGAATTCTGTGGCTATAAATCTATGTTAATACTAGTGCGAGCATTAGATTTCTGATCAACAGATCTGGTCAATAAACTGGTAAAATTGGGTCATTTTCAAGGCCCAAAGGCTTTGAAAGATTTTGAGCTGATAGAACGCTGGACGAATGTAGTAACGGTCATGGAATAACGTCAGTTTTTCATTGATACACTGTAAAAAATGTTTTTGTTGGAAGTTTAATTCACTTACAGGAGTCGCGAAATCACTTCCCTCCCATCTTGGTAAAATGAATTCCACAAATGTAGGAGTAATATGAAAAAAATTGTTCATAAATTCAGAGAACGTGCATAGGGATTCACTTTGCTGTACTAAATTCGTAATTCAGCAAGACTTTCGTTTAGTTAATGTGTACCTAAATTCACAATCATTTTTTGCAGTGAATTCTGAAGGATAAAAGAAAAGAACACTGATTAGGTTGAAAAATCGGACCCTTGGATCATAAAACCAGTTTCAGCGTACAAAAAAGTGCCTTTTCTGATTCATTTGTTCTGCGATTCTCTCACTTTTGGACTAATAATCAAACAAAATAGCGTGAAATCAGTGTCACCACCAGGGGAAGTCCTTTGACGATTCGTGAAAATGATTCGGAATAGTTCTAGGGAAAGGGAAAGGGTGCTGTCGTTCACACATGAGAGTCCCTTCGGTCACGTATATTCGGGGTACCGGTGTGAATGAGAGATCGTTTTGTTGGGTCTGCATTGCGACCGGGCGCAATTGATGTACCGCCGCCTCGACTATTTTGTATTCCGGTGGTTAATCGTTCTGAGAACCTATCATTCATTTATGATATACCAAGGCGCTAACTGCTGCTATAACCCAGCCAGCAATGTGGACATAGTAGCTACCGGTGCTGCCTATACCGGCTCAATCAGACGCCGGTTACCGAAGGGATCCCGGACACCATTCGGTAGCTACAAGACGCATTAAAACACCGTAATGTCGAATGTGTTCGTACAACACTTCTCATACTGATTAGGATATCAGATTCTATTAGCTCAAGCTCACTTTCCACCTTCGGCTTGTGAGTCTCTCAGTCTTCCCGCAGCGCTTAAGGGGACCAGTACAATTCATCATCATATGAATGAGGGAAACTGAGAAAAAAAATCCTGTGATAAGTTATGGTCAGTTATCGAAATTCAGCGACAATCTAGTCACTCTTTTGCTGATAACTTGGTCCAGATTTTTTTTTAATCAATTTCCCTCATTCATACGATGAAGGATTGCTCTGAGAAGAAAATGAGACGTCGAAAGACATAATCGGATCAACCGTGTGCTTGAAATCTTACGATTATCTTCGATTTGTAATGAACTTTGGATAAGACATTAACGATTTTTGGAGTATGGAGAATTTTTTTAATCACGCTGTACTCGAATCGGTTTCCGAGACTCCTGCATACGTCGATTTCGACTAATTGATGGAGACGAAGAGACGAATCATCTTCTACCTTGTGACGACGCGTCGAACCCGCCCTTATCGTGTCGCGACGTTTACTGTACGGTATTGGAACAGGAGAGAAAAAAAAAGGAACTGCAGTGCGGAAATTAGACGAAACTTTCGCCACTTGTTTCACAGTGCAGCGTGCATGGCTATCAAATTGACGTAAAAAAGACCGGCGTTCACCCTCCGCACCAGGGTTTAACGGACCATGGATAAAACAGGATAGCCGATATCCCGTAAATTGATACTTGAATTTCATTGAATACCAATAGCTGGGGATGTTGCGGGTGCATAATATTCGCTCTTCTGTGTGTCATGCATGCGGTTGTTTTTTTTTTTTTTTAGAGCAGAATCGAAAGGAGGATGTCAAGGAGGTCACGATTCCCCGCTTATACACCCTTTAAGTTTCATTCGTCAGTGGCTACCACGTTCATGATAACACATCTGACTGACTTTTGAAAAAGTGTTAATACATTCAAATACATTCAATGTGGTCAGCTGGAGAACCTGAAGCACAAATCCAATTCAAGTGTATATTAATTGTTGTCACTTTGAACTCGTGGGGTAAAATTATACGGTTTTAATGCACAAAGTTCGAGCATAGCTTCAAGAAGACGACAAAATGACTACAAAAAAGTCTTGTTATGACGATACCATCAAGTTTGTTCCACTGGAGGTGCGAATGTCGACCCTTTCACATCCTTCCTTCGATACACTGTGAGAAATAAAGTGTTAAAACAGGTCCACCAACCCATTGTATCTTGATTTCAATACTTTTTTTTGCATTATTGGATAAAAAAAAGATCAAAACTACATATTCAATGTTAAACTGAAACTAATTTGTCTTATATCGTGGATCTACTGGGATATTTCGTGAATGTTGAATGTTCAAAAATTTTCTAACAGTGTAATTGCCTTCACGTCGATGTGCCTCATCGTCACACATCCATCATGAATTACGATGAAGTCTGAATACAAGCCAAAGAGACCCGAACCTCATGCGAGCTAGCATCCATCATCGGGAATTAGAATGACGTTTGGCATCTCAATCTCAGTGAGAAAAAATGTCTCAGTGCTTGTTGTGTTCCTCATCCCCAAAAAAGCTTCAGGGTTGAACAATTTCCTACCACATTTTTCCGCTGAGATGAACTATAATAATACTATTAGAACGTAAAATCGAGACACTTGGCTTTGATACATTCTCAGTTTATCTCAGTGCAAAAACATGGCGAAGAATCCGGACCCGAAGCATCGTCAAGTTTGTTGCAAATGAGGAGCAGCACAAGCTTCAAGATGATGGTTCACTGTTTTTTGACTCTAAGATAAAAAACGTCAAAGCCATTTGTCCCGATAACGAATCAAAGCCAATTCGTCGTAGTTTACTAGATCCAGATGTGCCTAACATCCCAGACACGGTCAGTCACTGAGTAATACCAGTGCATCATGTGCGCTCATAAGTTTGTGTAACACGTAATGCTCGAGTACCTGCAGACCAGACTGAAGACAGTATTCGATTATTTATTCAGAACGTTAAATATTGACTAGGATCTGGCCGACGGTACGACCACGACGACCGTCAAATCGATTGCGTCCGACCTCGACAACCGGCGTACACGCAAGCGTTCCCGTAATTCAACATCACTCACGTCAAGGGTCCCACCAGAAGCATCAAGCTTGCCCTGAATCGGGGACAACGGTCTAGAGCCCTTTCAGCGCCTCACCAGAAACCCCACGATCGTTCCGAATCGAAAAAACCGTGACTAGAGTTTCTGGGAGGGTCCTAGAAGGGCCCCAGATAGTTTTCCCCATCAAGAAATCGACCACGAACCTACAAAAATTGACTTTCAGTCGGGGAAAACTAGCTAGGGCCCGATCAGAAACGTCAAGCTTGCCCTAAATCGGCGAAAAACGTGACTAAAATTTCTAGGAGGGCCCTAGAAGGGCCCCGGATAGTTTTCCCCATCAAGAAATCAACTACGAACCTACAAAAATTGACTTTAATCGGGGAAAACTAGCTAGGGCCCGATCAGAAACGTCAAACTTGCCCTAAATCGGCGAAAAACGTGACTAAAATTTCTAGGAGGGCCCTAGAAGGGCCCCGGATAGTTTTCCCCATCAAGAAATCGACTACGAACCTACAAAAATTGACTTTAATCGGGGAAAACTAGCTAGGGCCCGATCAGAAACGTCAAACTTGCCCTAAATCGGCGAAAAACGTGACTGAAATTTCTAGGAGGGCCCTAGAAGGGCCCAGGATAGTTTTCCCCATCAAGAAATCGACCACAAACCTACAAAAATTGACTTTAATCGGGGAAAACTAGCTAGGGCCCGATCAGAAACGTCAAACTTGCCCTAAATCGGCGAAAAACGTGACTAAAATTTCTAGGAGGGCCCTAGAAGGGCCCAGGATAGTTTTCCCCATCAAGAAATCGACCACAAACCTACAAAAATTGACTTTAATCGGGGAAAACTAGCTAGGGCCCGATCAGAAACGTCAAACTTGCCCTAAATCGGCGAAAAACGTGACTAAAATTTCTAGGAGGGTCCTAGAAGGGCCCCAGATAGTTTTCCCCATCAAGAAATCGACCACGAACCTACAAAAATTGACTTTCAGTCGGGGAAAACTAGCTAGGGCCCGATCAGAAACGTCAAGCTTGCCCTAAATCGGCGAAAAACGTGACTAAAATTTCTAGGAGGGCCCTAGAAGGGCCCCGGATAGTTTTCCCCATCAAGAAATCAACTACGAACCTACAAAAATTGACTTTAATCGGGGAAAACTAGCTAGGGCCCGATCAGAAACGTCAAACTTGCCCTAAATCGGCGAAAAACGTGACTAAAATTTCTAGGAGGGCCCTAGAAGGGCCCCGGATAGTTTTCCCCATCAAGAAATCGACTACAAACCTACAAAAATTGATTTTAGTCGGGGAAAACAAGCTAAGGCCCGATCAGAAACGTCAAACTTGCCCTGAATCGGGAAAAACCGTGACTGAAGTTTCTGGAAGGGCCCTAGATAGTTTTCCCTATTAGAACTTCAATTATAATCATGTCTTCGAGAGTTACACAAGTTCCCATACGGGAACGTGGCGTCAAACGTACAAGACACCACAAAGTCAGAATTCCACCGTCATCATTCCTGATCAAAGCCCAATTATCTCTGATTCCAGAGTCCGAAAGTGGCCGAGCGTCTCCCGACAGCGAGGACGACGGGGCTGGTCCCGATGGCGGAGGCCACGCGGGTGACCGCGGTGGCAGCGGCGGTTCCAGCGGACAGAGCAAAGCGAGACGTCGAAGAACGGCGTTCACCTCCGAGCAGCTCCTCGAACTGGAGCGAGAGTTCCACGCCAAGAAGTACCTCAGCCTAACCGAGAGATCGCACATAGCCCACGCCCTGAAGCTATCCGAGGTCCAGGTGAAGATTTGGTTCCAGAATCGCAGGGCGAAGTGGAAGAGAGTCAAGGCCGGACTGACGACCGGAGGGGCAGCCTCGGCGGGAAGACACTCGGGCGGTCAGCACTCAGGAAGCGGGCCGAGGATCGTCGTCCCGATACCGGTCCACGTCAGTCGACTGGCCGTCAGGTCGCACCATCACCACATGGAGAAGTGCTCGCAGCCGAATCAGCCCGGCTCCGGTCTGACGCACCCGGGTGTCTCCAGCCTGGCTAATGGCCTGACGAATTGTCTCTCCGGTAGGATTACGGCGGGATCCAGCATCGGGTCCGTTACCCAGGGTGGCGGCGCGTCTATGCAGGGGTTGAGGGTTTTTTCGACACCCCAACACGCCGATCCTTCCGCCAGGTAGTCAGGAGGTGAATAAGTTTTTTTTATCGATTTTGTTAATGTAATTCTTGGTTCATACTTCCGCGAATTGTGCCAATTCATTAAGGGGAGAAAAAAACTAATCGAGACTAATTGTTGTAAATATTATTTTTTGTTTTTTTCATAAAAACTGTATAATTTTATGTACAGATTTTTTGTACATATCTTGACGTAAAAGGAATATAGATAAATAAGTGGGGGGAAGAGGCTGGTTGAAAAGGCCTGCAGACAATACAATTTCTAATATACATAATATAATATATAATAATAATAGTAATAAAAAGTAATTACAATTAATGTCATATATATATATATATGCTAATTATAGTATATAAGGGAAAATAAAATCGATTGAATCAATTAAATTGGTACAAATATAGAGAAGATAATAAGATATTATGTGGTATTTATTAATTGAGGGATATATTAAAATTTATTGATAAATATCTAGAGGTTTTGATTATTTTTTTTGCTACACTTTTTTTTTCTTTTGGTAAAGCAAATTAGACGTAGATATTACATTATATGTATACGTTCTGAAGTTAATTTTAATAAACACAAAAAAAGGTTAATCTCGTGGTATTGTTGCCTCTGAAGGCATTAGCCGATGAACAAAGGAAAGAACATGAATATATTCAAAGGTAAAAGACACACCCAGAGATCGTAAGTCCGATAATAATCTTTTTCTTTCTCTTTCTCTCTCTCTCTCTCTCTAAGAGGATTTAGAAAAAACCAATTTAGATCCGAAGAAGAAGAGGACCTAGAATGTACATACTTCTCGAAACGAAAAAGTATCATTATAATGTTAATTATTTCATTTTTACAAGATTTTAAAATCCTCAAGATCGTTGATTAATTGATCGATCAATGAATACCGATAATTTGTACATATTCAAAAGTATGGAAAGTGTACAGTGAACGAAAGAAAATGAAAATCAAATATATATATATTATATATAAATGAAGGTAATAATTTTTAAGTGAGTTTATATGCTATAAATACCATATTTGATTTAATATATTTCTATTACTGATCGATTATCATTATGATTATTATTATTATTATCATACTTTTATGATTATCAGATTCGAAAGAGAAGGTATACCGCAAGACGTGATATTATATTATGTATATAATGCAATAAAAGAAAAATGATGATAACGTTACATGAAACGATAATTTTCTCTTGTTTGACCAACCGATGATTCCATTAGTTTCCCACAATAAGAAAAAGACTGAAAGTTTAGAGAGATTCGAGCATTTTTTGGCACAAAAAAATTGCATTAAAATTATTGTCGCTCTGTTTGAAACAATTTTTCTTATGTTTGATAGAAATTTTATGAAAATCTTTTGTTCCCATCAAATTCCCGTGAAAAAAAGAAGGTTTCTCATAACGAGATGAGATTGTATAGCATCTGATCAAACTCTACATAATTCTGCCTCCATTTTGTCTCCATAGGATTGGGCGACATGTTATTCTATCAAATTCGATCTAATTTTATAACCTACTTTTCTACGTCGAGATGTAATCGAATTCTGATTGCATAACACGACTCTTCTATCTAATTTGATTCAATCTTACAAAAACCTATAAACCCAGATAATTAAGGTTGAATAAGAATTTATACTTGGACAAATTTTATAGAATTTCAAAAAAAATGAACACAATATTTGAATAGATTGACTCTAACACAAAGTTTAGTCACTTTATTTATTCTACTAGAATCATTCAAAGACCGTAAATGACTTTTGGAAATGTCAACTTTTTCGAGATTTTAAGAATGTACCCCCACAAAGGCGTGAGTAACACAAAAATCCCTCTTTCTTCAAAAGTGTCCCCCCAACAATCTCGAGCGATCCAACCTATTTTGACAATTTGTCCGCTCTATTGTGGCTCTTGGAGCAGTCATTCATCGAAAAGCCGGGCTTGTCGCACCGCCTCGCGACGGCGGTATTCTGAGGCACCGTGGAACCCGGCGGTACAGTGTAACAATCAGTCCGGAGGTTAAGGGGACCAGTACAGGGTGATTCAACAAGTTCTCAATACTCAAAAATTCATTAAAGATCGAAAAATTTATTTTTCAAAAATCACTTGTCTCACGACGTCTCATTTTCTTCTCAGAGCAATCCTTCATCGTATGAACGAGGGAAACTGAGAAAAAAAAATCCTGTGACAAGTTACGGTCAGTTATCGACAATTCAGCGACAATCTAGTCACTCTTTTGCCGATAACTTGGTCCAGAATTTTTTTCAATCAATTTCCCTCATTCATACGACGAAGGATTTCTCTCCAAAGAAAATGAGACGTCGAGAGACACGATCGGATCAACCGTGTGCCTGAAAACCTTGCGACAAGTGATTTTTGAAAAAGTCAATTCGTTGAATCACGCTATAAATTAATAAGCGAGGCGGCTACTCGGATGGTTATAAAGACTGACTTTTCGACTCCGGTGCGAGGGGCATTCTCATCCCCCGGGAATACTCCAGGTCTCGCAGTTACCGTGAATGTCCTCTATGAATGAGTCTGTATACACGCGTGCAAGACCCAGGAATACGGGTGTCGGGTTTCAAAGGGATCCACGCGGTGCCCCTTCGTACCCACCAAAAACGATTTGGGCTGACATAAGGCCCACTGTACCCGGTGGGCGTGAGCATCCATATGCCAACTTCGGTTTCATAGGTAGGTAGGTAGCCGCACGCGTTTCATCACGACACCTAAGTCCGCGTGTGTGGTAGTATAGAATTTATTTCACGCGCTTGTAAACAATTACCAAACAGTATTGTAAAAAAAAAAAGAATGGGGGATAAAAACCGATCAGGGGGTGCGACGCGAGTGATTGAACAGCTCCTACTGTCTATTAGAACAAATTTCGCGTCCAGGCATACGACTAATTGCAGCCGATCGGGGAGTGAGAGGCTCGAGCAGCAGGTCGATCCGCAAATCGTTTGCACTTCCGTTCAAATTGATGACAGATGCGGTAATTTGACGGTGCGAAGTGACACGCGAACCTTTTTTTCTTCCGTTGTTCGGTGGAAAAGTTGCAACCATCGCAGACGAACGTTTAAGTATGTATGATATGCGTTTACATGTGGCTGAAAACATGTGTCAGGACTTTTTGAACAGCTTTTTACATTCCTTCATAATTTTTCGGACATTTAATTCTTCTAGCATCTGGTAAGGAACAATGCTCTGAATCAATGGTGAAAGAAGACGATTTTTGAGAATACTTTTTCATTTTGCTCCTGTTTTTGTACTTGATCAAGACTTTTTCCCGATCATTTTTCGGATTCCCTGACCGTATCATGACTTTCCTGACCATTTTTCGAACTCCCTTAAATTTTCCCTGACCAGTGGAACCTGACCATGTATTATCATTATTATCATTTGCAATTTGATATATAATAGTTCATTTAGTAGATTTTTGGAAACTGTATACAGAATTCAATCAAATATTCTCCTACTTAATTCGATGATTTCGCAATACAATTTCTTATGTACCTGCATCTGATGTGAGAATTCTGGTGAAATTCTTCTATATAATTTTCATCTGATCATCTGAATATTTTCCCAACTGATCCATTACAGTATCTGATGTAAACGTGTACATGAAAAAAAAAAAAACTAGAGAGAGAGAGGATGAAAAAAGGAGAGAATATAGAAGATAGAAGATAGAAGAATTAGAGGGACAGTCACACAGGGGTGGCAAGCAAGGGCAGATTCGTTCGTTGTCCCCCGGTAGGCGTGGCTGCCTCCTAACCAGGAGATGATTTATTTCTTACGGTAGTCGTAACTGCTGAGATCTACAGTAAACGACCGCACGGTTTGCGGGATTGATCATAATGCACTGCGGATCCATTGTGCCCGTTGGCTACATCCGCAGAAGGTCGCAGACAGAGTCCCCGGACTCTGTGGCCACCATAGTCGGTCGATTATCCGTTGCGTAACTGTGACCAGGATGACGCGAAATGATCCCAAAAACAATCCGATCGGTCGTCGTCTCTTCATTCGCGATTCTGTGATTTTTCGCACATAAGAGAAAGGAAAAATCGTTTGCACTTTCCCACAGCGAATTTCGAGCCTCCACTCCGCATTACCCCGATTTGATTTCTAGTGGCCGTGAAATCGGGCGAACGCGTTTCAAGAGCGCAGGACGAATCGTCTCGACCTCGGGGGGTTTACGGAACTCCAGAGGCCAGTCAGCCTCTGTGATTTACGAGGCGTGCCTAGACTCTTCTTACAATTAATGAATAAAACAATACCCAGAGGCAGAGTATGAGCCCGTCATACTCGCACTTCGTATGTACGCTGCAGAATTTATTCCTCCTGGACGCGGACGCGACGATGCATCATCCGAGCGTCTTCTTATTCTCTTTTTTAACTTCCCGTTTCTCTGTTTTCAAAGAAAAAAGGAACTTATTGTGATCACCCCGAAAATGAGAAGTTGAGTTTTCACTAAATCTTCACGTTTCGAGGTGTGTGTGTGTGTGTGTGCGTGACCATATTTTTGTCCGCGCGATATCTGGAGAACGCGTGGTCGGATTTCGATCAACTTGGGCTCAATCGACGGGGCTTTTCTTAACTTAGAACCGATTAGATTTTGGCTTCGATCGGATTAGTACTTTTTGAACTATTCAAATAACAAAATTCTAAAAAACGCAACAAAAATGACGATATCTTGAGAACGAATTAACGAATTTCAACGAAATTTGGTACCATATGGTTTTTTCGATCGCTGATCACGAATCTGAAGTCAGTTTTGCAAAATTTTCATTCGGCGTATTCGATATGCTGCAAAAAAACTAAAAAGATTTCGATTTGGATGAAACTTGGTACTCGTAGGTTTTTTGGGTCACTGATCACGAATCTGAAGTCAGATTAGCGAAATTCAAAATGGCGAGTCCGATTTGCTGGGAAAAATACTAAAAACGTTCGAAATCTTACGGAAATTTGTACTCGAAGGTTTTTTGAACCGCTGATCGAGAATCTGAGGTCAGATTTACAAATTTCAAAATAGCTGAGAACAAAATAAATAACGGGAAGTTCGAAGGCTGGCTCGTAGTCAGCCCAAACCCGCTTGTTGGGAGTTTGATTCTTATAGAAAACTGAAAAGTTCTGTGGAAGAAACAAATTCGAAGGAATCTACGCGATACACTTTTGGATAATTTATTTATTTACCCAACACGACTCAGTTTGTCGAAAGTTTTTCGTTTTTTGATTTACGATTATGGGAATGACCGAGTTTTAAAAGTTTTCACTCGATATCGAGAGTATATAGACAATTTTTATAGTCCATAAATAATCCATTGAAGAAGATTGAAGTCTGCAGCTGGGTCCTTTTTTTTTTAATCTTTGACACTAAAAACATGTAACTTAATTGATTAATCAAGCTCTGGCTTCATTGTTTTTCTGTTTTACACAAAATTTTTCAAGTCCCTAACCTTTCTTTCTGGATCTTTGGAAATCCTTGAGATATTCTAGAATCTATTGAAAAATCTCTCAAATCTTCTCTGATCTGTTAAAATTCTCTTCACATTAGAAACTTCCTCATTCTCGTATAATCAGAAGTACGTACATTCTAATTGGTGAGTGATCGACCCCTCGATTTTTTACCAAGTGTCCCGTTTGTCCCTGAAATATTATTCACAATCGTGTATCTTATCGATGAAAAAAAAAAAAAAACCCCTTCACCCCCGACTTTGGCGGTAATCTGAGGGTTATGTATTTCATCAAAGCATATAAGTATATATATATGTATATCGGGTCGTTGCATAAAGAATCGACTTTTCCAACGTGGGGGGAAAAATCGGAACTCCGACTCTCATCCGGGCGCAATGAGCAAAGACATGAGGGGGTTAAACCGTTAACCCCAAGGATAAGAGAAACCCATAAAGGTCACGTGACCAGCGTCGATCTATGGCGACAGTTTTTCCACTTAGACTCCCCCTCTCTCTCTCTCTGTCTCTTGCTTCTTCCTGCGGTCGTAATAGATGTAATAAGTTTTCCACTAATGGAAGCTCTCATATCCGTGAATGTGGACAGCGGCAGCTCTGTACGTTCCACGCTCTCTGTATAGTGTGTGTGATTTCGTGGATGGGACCCCAATTCCCAATTTTTTTTTTATTTTTTTTATTTTTCAGAGATAAGAGGAAGGTATTGGATATCGGCATTGGTATCACCCAGAGAATCTAAATCTATATCTATAAGTCATTTTTGAGAATTTTCAGATGGACGTATGTGACGATATTTCGAGGGGTGAATCACAAGCGAAAATGTGTACACCACATCTCCTTCATCTCAGTATCTCCCAATATCTGCAAATATCTCCCACGATATCTCCTGATATAATTTTCAATATAAATCCGAAATCTCCCAATATCTCCCAACATTTCCCAAATTCCCAACATTTCCCAATATCTCCCAAATTTCCCAATATCTCCCAATATTTCCCGATATCTCCCAAATATCTCCCAATATCTCCCAAATCTCCCAATAATCTCCCAATATTTCCCGATATCTCCCAATATCTCCCAATATCTCCCACGATATCTCCTGATATAATTTTCAATATATCTCCAAAAATGTCCCATATCTCCCAATATCTCCCAATATCTCCCACGATATCTCCTGATATAATTTTCAATATATCTCCAAAAATGTCTATCTCCCAATATCTCCCAATATCTCCAACATTTGAATATCTCCCAACATTTCCCAATATATATCTCCTGATACAATTTTCAATATATCTCCAAAAATCTCCCAATATCTCCCAATATCTCCTGAAATCTTCTAAAATTTCCCAATATTTTCCCATATCTCCCAATATCTCCCACGATATCTCCTGATACAATTTTCAATATATCTCCAAAAATCTCCCAATATCTCCCAATATCTCCCGAAATCTCCTAAAATTTCCCAATATTTTCCCATATCTCCCAATATCTCCCACGATATCTCCTGATACAATTTTCAATATATCTCCAAAAATCTCCCAATATCTCCCAATATCTCCCGAAATCTCCTAAAATTTCCCAATATTTCCCGATATCTCCCAATATCTCCCACGATATCTCCTGATACAATTTTCAATATATCTCCAAAAAATCTCCCAATATCTCCCGACATTTCCTACTCTCTGTACACCACATCTCCCTTGTGATTCACCCCTCGTATGTGACGATATTTCGAGAACGAGGGCGCGGATTTCGACGGTCTTGGTCTCAATCGACGCGGTTTTTCCAATCTTAGAACTGATTAGATTTTGTCTCTGATCGATTAGGTACTTTTTGAATTATTTGAATAACAAAATTCTAAAAAATACAACGATATATCTTGAAATCGCATCATCGAATTTGAATGAAAGTTAGTACCACATCGTTTTTGTATCGCTGATCACGAATCTGAAGTCAGTTTTGGAAAATTTCAACTAGTCGATTCCAATATGCTCAAAAAAAAATCTAGAAACGTTTGAATTTTGATGAAAATTGCTACTCGAACGTTTTTTGAGTCTCTAAATCACGGATCTGAATCGTTACTCGAATGATCAAGAATCTGAGGTCACATTTGATCAGTGTGGTGTAAAAATCTCAGAGTTTAGTTGATTTTTTTACACAAATTTCATCATTTCGAAACAGATAAAACATGATAATTCCGTTAGAATTTTAAGACGTAATCAATAATTCGTTTCTGGGATTCCGATGTACTCTTATAGGTAGAAACACATATTCTGATCGTGAGTTTTGGCGTTTTACAATTAATTATAAATTCGATTGTTTCCTTTCGGCGATACCGCAGCTCCTGAATATAATATACATAATCCGAATCCCAGGCTACTTAATACCTACTTATAAGTTCGGATCGCGAAATATCTGCACGATTGATCAACACGGCGACCCAGACGATCGTATTACACCCACAGACACTGGCCGATACGTAGATACATCTGCGACTGTGTATACGTACTTATTGTTAGTTGAAACGCAAAGCGAAGAATCTCAACTTATCATGTAGTACCTATATAATCTCGAAGCGTACGACTTCATGCGATCGTTTCGGAGTCAGTTACGGAATATTAACAAGCATATAAAAAGAACGCGCCAACTCCAAATCGGACTGGCTTCTCTGCCCCCTCCTTTCGAAGCTCGGCAAATTTTTTCAAATATTCCATCATTTTTATTACCATCAGATTTATCAGAAATTTGTGGCAAAACAATTCGAGTCGCACAATGCAACGAAACGACACATTATTATTTTATTTCACGATCGTTTGATTTTTCGCAATTTGATTTGTTGAGAAATATACAAGGATAGCCAATTTACAAATCATACGGATTACATGCGGCTAGGGATGATTTTAATCTTCTGTCGCATTGAAAAAAGGCAGCCTCAATTCTTTACGCTCATTAAAATGCCACTTTTTTCCACACTAGGGTCTCAATATGTTTTTCTCACACCCGGTCGCAAAATGCCACTTTTCATACCTCTTGAGCCGGCGCAAAACAGATCTTTTCGGCCCTCGGGCGGAAAAGTGCTTTGCGCCCGCCTAAAGCGGGCGCAAACGACTCTTTTCCTGCCCTCGGGCGCAAAGTTCCGTTTTGCGCCCGCTCACTCGGTCTGAAAAAAAAGGCAGCCTCAATTCTTTACGCTCATTAAAATGCCACTTTTTTCCACACTAGGGTCTCAATATGTTTTCGGAAAGACGAGAAAATCGCTCGGATCTTTCATTCCGTCTTGTTTCGCATCGCTATAAAAATTCCTCGACTTTTTCCCGGTCATTTTTCGAACTTCCTGACTTTTCCCTGACCAGTGGCAACCATTAACTGCGGATGCAACATTTCTAATACAATTTTATGAGAATTTCAATGTTACAAAAATTCTTCTATCAAAGAGCGAATTCAGCTCCAAAATCTGTCAAAATTTTTCTTCCCTCAATATTCGACGACGAGAGCTATAGGAGCGGTAATCGCCGGCGCAGCCGCCCTAATTGAGTATAGTGGAGGAGCGAAAGCGAAGTGGAATTGGAGGAAAAGGACGAGAAGTCGAGGGGGAGAAGACTCTGGATGTAATTGCCGCGGTAGGCGGAACCCGGGCAACGCTTCGTGCTCGTAGGCGTGGTTGTCTGATTATACCGCGGTGATATCTACTCGCGTATACCGCGAACCCTGAGCCCTAAACCTTATATTACTCGCTTCTTTTTCCCCGTTTTTTCCGTTATTTTTGCTTCTGTTTCTATTTTTATCATCTCCATTTCTACGTCGTATTGATCCAGTTCTTGTAATTATAATCTGAAAATTACTCGACCTGGTCTAATCTAGGTTATAAATTTTTTTTTCTCACACCCGGTCGCAAAATGCCACTTTTCATACCTCTTGAGCGGGCGCAAAACAGATCTTTTCGGCCCTCGGGCGGAAATGTGCTTTGCGCCCGCCTAAAGCGGGCGCAAACGACTCTTTTCCTGCCCTCGGGCGCAAAGTTCCGTTTTGCGCCCGCTCACTCGGTCTGAAAAGAGGCATTTTTGCAGACCAGGTGTTGAGAAAAAAATCGTGTGCAACACGGGCGCAAGACTATTTTGGCGAGTGTGATTGCAGTACACTCGCCTTCGGCTCGTACTGCAAATTTCACACTCGAAATAGTAGATTGTGTATCAAGGGCGCAAAACACTATTTTCCGAGTGTGAAATTTGCAGTACGAGCCGAAGGCGAGTGTACTGCAATCACACTCGCCAAAATAGCCTTGCGCCCGTGTTGCACACGATTTTTTTCTCAACACCTGGTCTGCAAAAATGCCTCTTTTCAGACCGAGTGAGCGGGCGCAAAATGGAACTTTGCGCCCGAGGGCAGGAAAAGAGTCGTTTGCGCCCGCTTTAGGCGGGCGCAAAGCACATTTCCGCCCGAAGGCCGAAAAGAACTGTTTTGCGCCCGCTCAAGAGGTATGAAAAGTGGCATTTTGCGACCGGGTGTGAGAAAAATAGTGTTTTGCGCCCTTGATACACAATGTACTATTGTCACTCTGTGTTTCTCTGATTTTTTTCTCTGTTCTATTTCCAATTAGTTCCAAATTTCTATTCGATTCTGTTCTTCATCTCGCTCTCTTGCTATTTCGTTTAAGTTTAATTCTATACAGATTCTATTTTTTGCAATCTAAGCTACCACCCGCAGCGGCGGTTTATTCGATTAACTTTCGTTAAACCGCGATAATTCGATTCTCACCCCTATCGCATCACACCGAAGGGGGTTCGATTCAGCTTCGAGGGTTAGTTTAGCATAAAAAAAAAGAGAAACAATTTCATAGCTAGATTTCAAAATTGTCAAGGAAATTGTGTTTTCATTTCTTTTTTTTTAAGGCAGTTTCGCCACATGATTTTATATGAATCAATTTTTTTTTCATTCCTTTTTGACACATTTTATGTACATAAAAATTAAAAACTAGGGAATTAAAAAACGAGAACGAGAACGAGATCGAAAAAGATAAGGTTTTCAGCAACTACTGTTTATGCGACATTCATTCCGCGGTCAATTTCGGAGGGCCGAAGGCAAAGGCGAAGGCGAAGTCGATGCTGAGTCAACATTCGTTCGGTCTTGTCCACGGAGCATCCACCTACTCCATCGGCAATTTTCCTCACGAGATAGAGAAACTATAGTCCTGGGTTTAGACGGTATCGGAAGGCATAAAATTCGGACTATTCCATTCCCGCGCCCGTGGAAACGCGGGGCAGCATATTCTGGAGCGATAAAAAAAAAGAGTCCAGTCAGCGGGGCGGGACGACGGGATGCCCGCTATATCCGACCACTAACGCGCCATGGGATGGGAAAAGTCGAACCCCGATATCCGGAGGAGTCGAAATTCGCAACAACCGCAAGAAAGAAAAAAAATTTTCATTCATCGTCAGTCAAGTGCAGAATGAAGAAAAATCATATAATTTGCACAAAAATCCTGTATTTTCCACGTTCTATTTTCCTGCGAGGTCTTAGAGTCTGGAATTTGATATTAGAATCGCGAAATTCGGAATATTCGCCAAACTCAACCGATTTGAATGAGAAAGGAGTTTTTTTTTTAATCGATACATGGATGAAATATCGAGAAAAGAAACTGCAAAGATCGCGAGATAACACAGAATTCATTTTTACTGATCAATTAGGGACCCTGTGAAATGAGTTTTCGCAATTTTTTATCCGAAAACCACAAAAAAAAATTATGTATCGTTATTGAAATCGACTATTTTTTGGTCAATTGAATACATTTTGAATTTTTTCAATATCTACAGCTGATACTCAAATAGAAATTTTGATTTTTCTATTTCGTTGAAGTGAATGATATTTCTACGATTTAGGTCACGTTTTTTTCTTCTTCTAAATATTTCTCAAATTCTCCTTGCAGAATTGAAGAAGAAATTAAATATTGAGGCAGATATTTCGAATTATTGGGAACTATCAAAGTATCAATAATTATTCTTCTAAAATATATTTCAATGAATAAAATAAAATACTCTAATTTTTCGTTAGTTTAGGGGGAAGATGGGGGGGATTGCAGCGTTTTTAAGAGTGTATAATTGAACCCTTGTGCACTTAGCTGCTACACGTAACCCCCCGCAGTTACACATTGTATATGTAATATCCCATTTCGAGTTTGAAACTTCGGTGCCCCGACCTACCAGGGTGATAAAGTGTATATATATATAGTATATAGTATATGAACCCCTTCGTAAATTATTGACGTGTGAATGAAAGCGTAAGCTTCGATTATTATTACCCTTCGTGACGCAGAAATAGGCGTGGACCTCCGTCATTCGCTATGTACCTACTCTCCACTTTTTTTACTATAATATATGCATGTATGTATGCGTACACATATATATATATATTATGATGCACTGATCGATCTAACGTGCAGGTAATAATACACGATGAACGAAGACTCGAAACGACTGACTCTGTACGAAATAAGCGATTTTCAGTCTATGAGGGGAGAATCCATCTCAAGTTTATCATTCACGTATCTATAATTGAATATTGAATTGAATTTACATGTTATAATTTATGGAAATTTATTCGTTTTTTAGAAAACAAAAAGAAGGAATAATAAAAGTATAAAATTGATTGAAGGGAATGGAAATATTTATAATATGATATTGAAAATTATGAAATTGGTCAATTTAATTGATCGAAATATATATAAAATGGAAATGAAATGAGTCTGTAATCAAACTCTTCGCGATATCGAAAGATTCTTCACGTTTCTATTCAAATTCGTTCATTTATTCAATATTTTGAGTTACACAAAAAATGAATGAACGTGAAAAGGGAAAAGAAGAGGCGATAGATAAACGGAATGGTGTTTTAAAAACGGTCATTGGCACCATTAGGAGTCTAAAACCGTTGTTAAATCTTGTTTCCATTTGTAGATTTATACAGAAAGCTAAGGTACAATAAACTTCCCGTGGGTTTTCTGTTAATTTATAAACATCGCGACTATGCGCGAGTTACGGGTGCGTAGTTATGTATATTCTTTGGCGTTTCACCGCCTGCACGGGACACCCAGAACTCCGTCTGCATACCAAATTAACGTGATAGTAGTATATAAAAAATACTACGTTTCGGATTCTGGACTTTACGCCGAGTCACATACCCGGTATTTAGTATATAACCCGCAAGTAGAGAAACAAAAGAAGAAGAAAAAAAAACACATTTAAGATGAATACTTCGCTGGCACGTCACATATCAAGATTTTCATTCGATTCCTATTCACGATAATCGATCGAAATCGAAGACAAAGTTGTTGAAAATTTGGAATGACGGTTCAAAAAGTGCCCAAAAAATGTCACGATTTGGATGAAAATTCATATTTAGTTGGTTTTTTTTAAACCCTGCGAGGAAAACTATATTAGAAACTTCGAGATTATTTCTATTCAGGGCCTAAAAGGGTCCCAGATACTTTTCCCTACTTGAAAATCGATTTCTGCATGGGATAAAAGAAAAACAAGCGGGTTTGGGCTGACTATGAGCCAGCCTTCGAACTTCCCGTTATTTATTTTGTTCTCAGCTATTTTGAAATTTGTAAATCTGACCTCAGATTCTCGATCAGCGGTTCGAAAAACCTTCGAGTACAAATTTCCGCAAGATTTCGAATGTTTTTAGTATTTTTCCCAGCAAATCGGACTCGCCATTTTGAATTTCGCTAATCTGACTTCAGATTCGTGATCGGTGACCCAAAAAACCTACGAGTACCAAGTTTCATCCAAATCCGAATGTTTTTAGTTTTTTTGCAGCATATCGAATACGCCAAATGAAAATTTTGCTAAACTGACTTCAGATTCGTGATCAGCGATCGAAAAAACCATATGGTACCAAATTTCGTTGAAATTCGTTAATTCGTTCTCAAGATATCGTCATTTTTGTTGCGTTTTTTAGAATTTTGTTATTTGAATAGTTAAAAAAGTACTAATCCGATCGAAGCCAAAATCTAATCGGTTCTAAGTTAAGAAAAGCCCCGTCGATTGAGCCCAAGTTTATCGAAATCCGACCACGCGTTCTCCAGATATCGCGCGAACAAAAATATGGTCACGCACACACACCTCGAAACGTGAAGATTTAGTGAAAACTCAAATTTTCATTTTCGGGGTGATCACAATAAGTTCCTTTTTTCTCTGAAAACAGAGAAACGGGAAGTTAAAAAATCAAAGTTGGAGTCGAATACTAGAAATTACTAATGATTTATAGACAACCTAATTAATTGGAAAAAAAATGGCCTCGTGTCACTAAGCCGTTAAAACTTGTTTCGGAAACTCCCCCAATCAATTGTTGATAATGGATTTTCCGTTATCTCACGATTTTTGATGAAAATCGATCAACTTTGCAGGTTTTGTTCGATTTTTCGTCCATTCGTGCCACAATTCTTGATCGTCGATGTATAAAAGTCGTCTCAATGTATGGAAATAAAGCTTCACGTTTGAGTACCTTGAATAGTGTGCAAAAGTGCGATTTTTTCATCGTCTGTTACAACCAGGCAAACCAACTTACTGCAAAATTGACTAAATCGTGTTCTGCGTCGATTGATTCAGAGAAATCCAAAATATGAATCGTTTCGCTCCAATCGGATAATTTTGGGGTATTTTGCGCCCCAGTTTTTGGCCCGCCATTTCGAATTTTACGATTCTGATATCAAATTCGAAATCAGAAACCCCCAAAGACCTAGAATCTTAATTTTTACGTGTATTGGGTCTTTTTTAGGGTTTGGACCACATTTTTCACCATCTGTTCCATCGGGTGAGCCTCTTGTGAATTTTGTAGCACTCGCCTTCGGCTCGCGCTGCAAACTTCACACTCGTGTGGATATCGACTTCTTTCCTCACTCGGCACTCAAAATCTGCTATTTCCACCCCTTCAAGGGTGAGCAGACGGTGCAATCGACTCAAAATATGAATTATCTTCAGTTGTTGCCTAATTTTTGAGTATCGGTATCGAGATCTCATATTCGGTTCCTGTTCCCGTGGATGGATGGTCGAAGGGTCTCGCGTTGTTTTTCCGCTCGGTCATCGAGTTTCATTAAAGCAGGGACGGGGGGATGGAGAGCGAGAACTTGATTTCAGATAAAAAGTCATCCCATGCGCCTGACTCCATGTATATACGAACCTTATCGAAACGTGGGGGGCGGGGGGCATGAATTCTCGCCAAATTGGAGTACCGCCCATGCGATGAATAAATCTATCTGATAATGACGCGATGAATTTATTCTTTTTTTATCTCTTTCTTTCTTTCTTTCTTTCTTCACACTGTTAGAAATTATTGTATCAAGTTTCGTAAAAATGTATGTGAAGCCATTAACAAATTTTTGTACGTTAAAATTCGGCTTTTTCAATATTTCAATATCCATATAACAGTTTTGGATATTCACAATCATTCGGAAAATTTCATAGCCAAGATTATACTGAATTTCATACACAGAATGTTTTGGAAATTCGGCTGAATACTCAGATGATATGAAAATTCATGAC
The DNA here is from genome assembly GCA_018257835.1 of Euura lappo. Classification (NCBI taxonomy): domain Eukaryota; kingdom Metazoa; phylum Arthropoda; class Insecta; order Hymenoptera; family Tenthredinidae; genus Euura; species Euura lappo. The sequence continues at coordinate 55,411 of JAEUYN010002301.1, forward strand.
AATTCAATCTAAAATGGGTTTCCACTGCAATAATTGCCGAATCGGATCACAAAATATTGCACAATGAACCAAAAAATGATAATTTCAAGCTTCTAATCGGATGGACTGTCGATAACTGACTGAAATACCGCGCTTCGTCACTGAAAACTAAAAAAGAATCGTAGTATGCTTTGAATATCCAAAACAGTTTCATAAATTTAGCAGAACCGTATCGATATTGAGACACGGTGATTGAAAACTCGGTATGTTTTTCCAATATCAAGACACGAATATGAAATTTCAAGATTTTTTATATCAATTTCATTCAAATCAGCAGGATTTGTGAATTTCATTCCTGTTTGAATGAGAAATTTCAAGATCGATTACCTTCCGGTTGAACTACGAATTGTGATAATTGACGCCACGCGTTATACCGCGGTAATAATTATCGACAGTTCAGTCTGTAACGAGGAAATAATAGCGAGTTGATGTGTACGCGTATTATGTAACGAAACCCGATAATTAGTGGTCGAATACACGTTTGTTTGTATAATTATTGCATTAAATATCCGCAAATTAAGAATAATAAATATGAAAGAGGAAGAGGAAAAAAAAAGGTTCGTTAATTATTAGGCTGATTTTAGATCCTGAATTGTTTTCTTTGTTTTTTCGATTATTTTGTTTGTTTTTCTTTCTTTTATTCGAAAAGCTGAATTTGATTGAATTTTGGAAGAATAAAAAAATCGATAAATTATATTGTAACAGAGGATTAAGAAAATTTTAGAACCTGATTCAATTTTTTTATAAAAAAATTCGAACAACAATTGTACATCTATAATCATCATAAAATAAAAAGACTCTCGAAAAAAAATTAAAAAATGGTCAATAAAAATAGAATAAAAAAATTCGAAGACTTGTGAATATATATTTCTTCCTAATCATAAAAATTAGAAAATTTTCTTCTCAATTTTATGTATACTATAAGGTAGAAAAAACCAAAAATAAAAAATCAAGCTATTCTTCAAAACGCACAAAATTGTTATTTGGTAATCAAAAAATCAATTCTTATTACCAAAAATTTCTTTTTAATTCTTTTTCTTCTTCTATACGTTTTTTCACATTCAAAAATGGTTAAAAAAAAAAATAAAAAATTGGAAAAAAGTAGTGTATATAATATACTATAATAATAATAATACGTATGTAACTACTAATGCAAAGATAAAATATGAGGGTTATTATAAGGTGTGGGCATGTTAAAATTATCATACATATTGGAACCCGCACGCGGTCAAGATAGATGCCGCTAGAGAGATAAATGGAAGCTGCTAGAGAAGAAGAAGAAGAAGAAGAAGAAAATATATATATATACATACAATTTTTTTTTAAACCCTCCCAAAAGTCATTCCATTATCTAAACAAACAACCGATGATAAAAATCACGGCCAGTCGAACCGCCTACGCAACAAATTATTGTGTCTCTTCACAACAAAACAAAAAAAAAAAAAAAAACTTTCTTTACACTTTGACTAATACGAATATAATACAAATTTCAATATTAGGGTTCATGTGGTATATGAAAGAAAAAATTAGAAAAAAAAACAAATTTTTTTCTTATTGTTCTCATTAATTATGATTCCATAGAAATATCGATTCTGTTCATTCAAACATAATATCAAAAAATGAATGAATATTAACAATTTTTTTTTTTTTTTTTGTCATTTTCATTCATTTTTGAATGAATTCTCAATTATATTTTCTCAACACGAATCATCATGATTCAATTATTAAGAGTATCGATAAATGAAGCATTTAATTGATAATTTTTTTTTTTTTTTTTTTCTGTGAATTTTACCCAAAAGCCAAAAAAAAAAGAATAAAATTATTATTATTTCGTCTCTTTACAATAAAAGTTGATGAATTTTTTAAACAATACATTTTTATTCTTATCATTATTTTTTTACCGATATCCGTTTTACCGAGAGGATATATAATAATATAATATCATAATAATATCCGATTCTCTTCGTCGACTACAAATCGTTATCGGAAGTTCTTAAAGGTTCTATTATTTCCGTAAATAAATAGGTAAATATCGTCGATGTCGCTTGGCGCTTGGCGCCGGTCTCAACATCAACTATAGTCTCTATCGCCTTTCCCATTCACGTAGGTACAATAACGCGTACCTATACCTATAAGTCGAAGAGATTTATATCGAAGGCATGCGGCCAACGGAGATATAAATTATACAATCAAATTAAAAAAAAAAAAACAATCGAATCATACTCACAGCTGTCGAAGAAAGTACCAACCAAGTATACCATAGCCGCGTCGCACTTATTTCCACTGATATCAAAGCCCGAAGATGATAGCCCCGCAACAATGAGGACCAAAATCCTCCTTTCTACGGATTTTGTTGCTATTGTTGCGTGAAACAAAGACATTTTTTTATTTAGGTGTTCGTTACGCGCGTAGGCTCTGATATCAGTCGAAATAAGTGCGACGCGGGTACTCCGTCGGTAAAGACTCGTTCTGAAGGCCGTCGAATGTTGGTACGACGCATATTTTCATTGCCTGTGGATAATTGTTGAAAATTTCAATTTTTTTCTAACCTTATTCGCACCTAAGCATCGTTGACTGCGATCGTCGACTCGGAAACAAAATCTCGACTCGCTTGTGACACAGGCGTCGCTCTTTTTACTTTTTAGCCACTGATCATCGTCATGACGATATTCGAACGCTGCGAGTTTGTTTTAACGGTTTTTCGAAACAAACGAGTCCGTGGATAAACAATTGCTCGACGCGATCGTCAATTGGTTAGAAAAAACAGTTGAAAAGCTCGCGGGAGCCGGTTGAACGACCGACGACGGCATCTTTGAACCGGAGTTCGAACCGCGACGCGTTGCTCGGTCGGTAAAGAAGATGGCGCGAAATTTTGAATTTCAATTACTGATTTCTAGCGATTTTAATATTTATCAACGATATTATCATATCGGTCGATTATGTTTCGTTGAAGAATTCAACGAATTGATTTTAGTATTAAAATAATAAATGTATCGAATTATACGACAAATTTGAAAGAAAATTAACGAACGAAAATAAATTTAATTATATTTTTTTATCATTCAGACAGCAATTTTTTAGACTTGGATTTTTTATTCGTCTAATCTTCTTTCCAGTTCTCTGTTTGTTTTATCGTTATTATAGTATAATTTATTTGTATTATAGGTGGAATCATTTGAAATTTACATAATTATGATAAGAAACAGGAGGGGGAAAGAAACAAAAAATGTACAATTTGACGGAAAAAAATTCACACGAATTACTTAATATACAAAAATTTGAATATTTTCAAGCTTTTACCCTAAAAAAATTTTTTTTCCTCTTTCAATATTTTTCTAGTAGTATGATTTATACAATAAATTGGTATAAGTACTTTGGGAATTTCAACGAAACGTAAAATGCGCGAAAAACTTATAAATTCGATACCAGTTCCTACGTTTTTCTTCGATTACAGAAACTGAATAAAAAAAATCACTGATTTCGTTTTTGTAAATGAATAATATAGTCAATTTTACGTTACTGTTATCGATTTATCTTAAAATCAGCTGCTGCTTTGCGTTAATTAAATTCAATAAACGGATACGATTTATTTTTAAATCCTGACTCAATGATATTTATCAGTTTAAACTTAAATTTAATTTAATAGTAACATTTGATTTAATTACTTTTATACACTGACGAACAATTTTTTCTTCTTCGATATTAGTATTTTATATATTCAACAATTATTAGAATAATTCATTTTATCATTACTTTTTTCTTTCTATATACTTTTAATTTTTCATAGTATAATTATTCAACGGATCGAAAACCGCGAGAATAATTAGAAAATAAAAATAACAATGAGACTAGCGATCACGAAAGTATTTTCAAATGCGACTGAATACTGAATCTAATTGAATGATTGTTGCATCGAATCCATTATTTCCCTCCAATATTAATGTTAAAATGAATTCAGGATCGAATATTCGATTATTTTAGCTAAGAGAACAAAGAAGCCTGATAATTTATACATCGGCATTGTTGATCGTTGGAAGCATCGAATTAAGAATCTGTGTGGCTATGATCAACAGATAAACTATAATCGCCAAGACAAATAGGTAGTTTAACACATATACACTTCAATTAACGATAACTAATTAGACTACGATATATATATACATATATAAATCATTTATATCATTTATATTATATCCTTGGGCGGTGATTTTGGTATATACTTTCAAATTGAGGCTGAATATAATACTTGGCGGACCGATTAACGATAAAAATAAACAATTATCATCGAATTATCAAAGTTTAGTAGCTCACAGAATTTTCTGTTCCATTTTATCTCCAAATTGCAAACGAAATGATCATCTTAGATCGATTATTAATACTGATAAACAGTTTTAAACATAATTTCGATGGACTGTGATTCGATAATAACTATTTTTGCCAAGCCAGGGAAGCTAAATACACAATAATTCGAGTTACTTGGTTCTGAAGTAAAGAAATTTTGATAAATAATCGAATAAAAGACCGTTTTCCGGCTTGAGAATCTCATTCGTTGAATTTTTGTTATTCTTGCTTTCCTGTCTCAGCCCCAAGTGTAAAATCTCGATCTATCTTAAACATTGAACCGAGTTTCCGATCCGTCGGCTAGCATCAGAGTGACCGTCCGATTATTAATCCATATGAGACGGGCCAGCCGCATGGGGTTGAGACGTGCAACGTCGTTAATCGGCGCGGTGCTGTAAGACTTTATGCATCTGGTCTGAGAATTTCCGAGTCCAAACATTCCGCTGCTGGTCTGCTGGTAGGAAGAAAGAAGGAGATTCGGATCGGTTAGACTTATCCGTGTTCGACAAATACTTTTTTAAACAGTTTTTAAAAACTAGACAAAGACGGTGACAAGAAGAAGAAGAGGCGAACGACGATGATTCAACTATGACCGATAGTTACCTGCCAAAAGCACAGCTTGTTCTCCGTACACGAATAACTAACTAGGAATTTTCCCTCCGGAGAAAATGCGAGCGCGGTTACCGGAGCCTGGTGCGCAGTGACCGTCTGGCATTTGACGGTACCTCGAAGCTCGTAAAGAGCCAGTTGGCCACCTCTAGCTCCGACACCGATACGTCGAGTGGTCGGACAGTGGCTGACCTGGAATTGAAATCGACAATAAATTGAGTTGGAGAGATAAGTTATCTGTTTTGAAACGTTTTTTGAACGATTTATTAGGAGCTCAGAAACTCGTTTCAAAACCATTTTTGAGCGTTTCGGAGCTCGGAAATCGACCTTTAAACGTTATCTGAAGGGTTTAGACCTCAAAAATTGATTTAGAATCCTTTTCTGAACGTTTTAGAGCTCAAAAATCGGTTTTTCAACGTTTTTTGGACGTTTCGGAGCTCAGAAATTATTCTTAAAGCGTTTGCTGAACGATTCAGAGCTCATAAGCTCGTTTCAAAACCATTTTTGAACGTTTCGGAGCTCGGAAATCGACCTTTAAACGTTATCTGAAGGGTTCAGACCTCAAAAATTGATTTAGAATCCTTTTCTGAACGTCTTAGAGCTCAAAAATCGGTTTTTCAACGTTTTTTGGACGTTTCAGAACTCATAAGCTCGTTTCAAAACCATTTTTGAACGTTTCGGAGCTCGGAAATCGACCTTTAAACGTTATCTGAAGGGTTTAGACCTCAAAAATGGATTTAGAATCCTTTTCTGAACGTTTTAGAGCTCAAAAATCGATTTTTCAACGTTTTTTGGACGTTTCAGAGCTCAGAAATTATTCCTCAAACGTTTGCCGAACGATCCAGAGCTCATAAGCTCGTTTCAAAACCATTTTTGAACGTTTCGGAGCTCGGAAATGGATCTTGAAACGTTATCTGAAGGGTTTAGACCTCAAAAATTGATTTAGAATCCTTTTCTGAACGTCTTAGAGCTCAAAAATCGGTTTTTCAACGTTTTTTGGACGTTTCGGAGCTCAGAAATTATTCTTAAAGCGTTTGCTGTACGATTCAGAGCTCATAAGCTCGTTTCAAAACCAAAAATTGATTTAGAATCCTTTTCTGAACGTTTCTCAAAAATCGGAACGCTTTCGGAAATGGATCTTGAAAACGAACGTTTCGGAGCTCCGAAACGGAAGGGTTTAGACATCAAAAATTGATTTAGAATCCTTTTCTGAACGTTTTAGAGCTCAAAAATCGGTTTTCCAACGTTTTTTTGGAGGTTTCGGAGCTCAGAAATTATTCTTAAAGCGTTTGCCGAACGATTCAGAGCTCATAAGCTCGTTTCAAAACCATTTTTGAACGTTTCGGAGCTCGGAAATGGATCTTGAAACGTTATCTGAAGGGTTTAGACCTCAAAAATTGATTTAGAATCCTTTTCTGAACGTTTTAGAGCTCAAAAATCGATTTTTCAACGTTTTTTGGACGTTTCAGAGCTCAGAAATTATTCTTAAAGCGTTTGCTGAACGATTCAGAGCTCATAAGCTCGTTTCAAAACCATTTTTGAACGTTTCGGAGCTCGGAAATGATCTTTTAAACGTTATCTCGAAGGGTTTCAGACTCTCAAAAATTGATTTAGAATCCTTTTCTGAACGTTTTAGAGCTCAAAAATCGGTTTTCCAACGTTTTTTGGAGGTTTCGGAGCTCAGAAATTATTCTTAAAGCGTTTGCTGATCGATTCAGAGCTCATAAGCTCGTTTCAAAACCATTTTTGAACGTTTCGGAGCTCGGAAATCGACCTTTAAACGTTATCTGAAGGGTTTAGACCTCAAAAATTGATTTAGAATCCTTTTCTGAACGTTTTAGAGCTCAAAAATCGATTTTTCAACGTTTTTTGGACGTTTCAGAGCTCAGAAATTATTCTTAAAGCGTTTGCTGAACGATTCAGAGCTCATAAGCTCGTTTCAAAACCATTTTTGAACGTTTCGGAGCTCGGAAATCAATCTTCAAACGTTATCTGAACGCTTCAGAGCTAAGAAATCAGTTTTTAAACATTTTTTGGACGTTTCGGAGCTCAGAAATCAATCTTTAAACGTTATCTGGACGTTTCATAGCTCAAAAATGAATTTGGGATCGTAAAATCATCAATGAATCAGTCCGCCAATTCAATCCTCACTTGATTGAATCTGCAAACAGCTGGAAATACGTCGTTCAATGGCTTCAATTTAAGGTGCCCCGGATCGAGACAGTGAAGAATTATATCCATGACCTAGAAAATACAAATTTCAATATTTAGTCTCAAGTTGAAAACAATTCTCAAACGATCTACATCTTAAAAAATCACACCTCGACCAGTAAGTCGCTCATCTCGCTCTGCATTTTGTCTATAAGTTGTTCCACTATTCTCAAAATCTCCGGCTTCGCTCTGGCGAGCACACTCGCTCCCAAATTCACGTTCAGAGTCTGCGCGTTTTGCTGTAGTGTATTGAATCTCGCCACTTCCCTCGCCATTGTAGTGATAAAAGCGGCGGGTCTAGCCGTCGCTATCAGCATCAAGGCGTGACGCGCGGTTCTGCAACTATCGGCTTGCGGAGTTAGAGGCAAGCCGTAAGTCATGCTCGGCACTAGCTTGTCTGCGTCGCAGCACATTTCCAGAAGCCCGAGAAGAACCTGAGGAAAAAAAAAAAAAAAATTGATACAACTCGATCGAAGAACGTCCATTTATTGGGGAATAAAAATAGAATTCCACCTTCGAAACGTCCAGATAGGGTTCCCAGACCGTAAAACCGCGACCGATGAGGTCGATGGCTGCCCTCCGCAGCGGCGTGTGCATCGGTAACTTTGAGGAATGAGGCGCGTGCAGCAAGTGCGTCAGAGCCATGCTCGTCAGCCTGGCCAGGTTGTTGTTACCTATTCCGAACCCCTCGACAACGGAACTCTTCCGTCTGTGGATCTCGCTGTCCCTCCGCTGACCGGCGTTAGTCACATCCTGGCCAAACTCCGCGCCTATTACTCCGAGCAGCACAACGGCCGCGGTCTGCTTTCTCTTGAGCTCCGCTATGCTCGAGGGTTTTCTAGCCACGCATAATTCTGTTATGGAAAAACGAAGATCGTTAAAACGGATTCTCCTCACGTCCCGATATAATTGTACCTTCCGCACCTTCCTCTTCTTCCTCTTCGTCCTCCTGCTGTTCTACAGTCGGAACTGGACTTCCGGACTGAGGACTCTGGCTCTGTGGCTGCGGGGCGATCGGTTCCTGCGTGCTGTACTGAGGCAGGTACTGAGACCAGCTGTCCACCAGTGATTTTCTCCCTTTCGGCCCCATTCTTCCCAATTCCGCGAGAAGAAGAGCCTGCGCGGCCTCTCTGACCTCCAGGCACTGATGCTGCCACCGTCTAGCCATCATCTCGACCTGCGGACGCTTGAAAGTCTTCGATCCTCCCTGAGCCGCCACTTTGTCGGGCAAGAGAACGCAGTGCAGAGTAGCCAGGAGGGACCAGCCCTGCTTAATCTGGGCCTGTTGGACCGTGTACATCTCCTCGTTCTCCTCCTCCGCCTTGTTCCAGCTGACAGCGACCCTGTTTCCCGGTCTGAAAAAGGGGGATTTATTACAGAGACTAGTTCAGGTTCACACTTCGCGCACCTGTGAAGCTTGCGATTTCTCTCCTGTTCGGGAACGAAGGTAGCGTTGTTCATGGACATTAGAGTATTCGCCAGGGAGACAACGGCGAGGAGGTGATTGCTGGTCAGAGTCGTCGAGAGTTCCCAGTGCGCTCGAGCCGTGAAGGCTCTGGTGAGACGTTCCTGCCTCACCAATTCAACAGGCAATCGTTGTTCGAGTTGGGTCGCAGGCTCGCCGACGGGATCCAGCTGCGTTTGCCAGGTGGGAAGGAGCAGGGACATGTATCCTGCGAATTTTTTATGAAATTGGGTCGAAATTTGAAGATTTTCATCGATTCTATCGAACCGACGAACCTCCTTTGGACAATACTCCGAACGAAACCGGAACCATCGGTCGGAGGAGGCCCAATTTTCCCTCGCAGACTCGGTCCAGGTCCGGATCCATTCCCCAAGCGTGCAACAGACTGAGCAATAACTGCGCGACTTCCATAGCCGCGTTGGGTTCGCTGAACGCTCCGTTTCTCTTGAGGCTGTTTCGAGGCAGGTCGTTGTTCCATCCCTCGCCTAAGGAAGTGACGTTGCGACGTTAGAGACATTGAAGCGAGGGGCGACAAAAAGCCACTACGACGAGAAAAAAGAAACAGAACAGTGCTCCAAAAACTATGACTGTGCTATGGAGGACGAAGAAGAAGGAGACAACGCGGTACGGTAGAACGGATCGATAAGCTTAGTAGATTAGTAGCGACTCGTTGAACGTGATAAAAAATATTGATAACGATTTAAATAATGATAATGATTGATGGATTTTTATCGCCTTGGGCTGTGTACCTTTGCCGTCAAGAGTGGTCGGTTTGAGGCCGACGCTCTCGACCTTTGCCTGCAACTTAGTCTGAACGTTTTCAGCTCCTTCCTTCATCTTAGCCAATATACCTAGAGAAAGAGGATACTCGTACTGTAGATTATAGAAGTTTGTTAATTGTTGTTATTTTAATTTTGTCAAAAATTAGTCGTAGCTAGGAATTCAAGCATCTATAATCGGTAGTGGAACTAGCAGAGATAACTAATCGAAGCAAAATCAAAGAAAACAACAGTATACAGGAGCTAAATAATAATAATGAAACGCACTAGATGATGACGAGCGGCTATTCACTTTAATTTTCCCTGCGATACGACTTCTGCTTCTAGTTTTACAGAATTATTTCATGAATTTCAAGTAACTGCAATGAAGCTATAAGCGTCGGAAGAAATTAGAAAACTTGGGAGAGTTCAGAGCCCGGGGTACGGAGGACTCCGCAAGTGAATAGCCCTTCGGTCTATGATGTTGGCTAGAATTGAGCCGCTGGCTGAAATAACGTCCCTGATTAATTGTTTTTAAAGTAAAAAATAGTTTGTCGTTATCAAAGCCTGCGGCTGAATAAAATGTGAACTGATGTAGAAATATTGACACAGGATCTGATTGGCGGCATCTAAAATGTTATCGATGATAAAAACGTAAAAATGATATGACAAACGAAGCTGTAAAATAGATTAGCCGTGCGAATGATAAAAACGTACATAAATGGAAGAAGAAGCGGTGCTGAGATTGATGATGAGAAGATAATAATAATAATCATAATTTAAAAAACACTCTGATAACGAAACTGTGCGTGATAAAAAAATAAATAATAAAAACAAAGGTAGTACACAACAGAGTGAACGGTACCGTGACGATCCTTTTCCTTCAGAATTCTTTCGACGTCTCCAGCCTTGTCCTTGACGCGGCCAAAAAAGTCTATAAAATGATTACCAATCGGAATATCGTTCATCAATGGACCAATAAACGTTAAATATACTCAAAGGTGTCCGTCGACGCTTCGAGTCTTACCTAATTTTCTTTAAAAACGTTTTTTAAGTACCTAGATCCGGTAAAATTGTACAACATTCATGATCGCATGGAAAAAGAAACGAAAAAACTCGTTCGACTCGTACCTGCAATCTTTTTATGGGCGTCGGGACTAGCCGACTGCGTCAACGCCGCCACCTTTTGATATTCCGCTGCGGAGATGAGACCCTGAGCCTCCAGAGAACCGGGAGACATGGAACCGTACTCGTCGCTCAACAATTGCACTGCGGATAGAAGATTGAATGAAAATGTATAGAAAATAGTAAAAGATTCTTTGAAATAATAAAAACAAACAGAATGAATTAATGAATGAACTAAATAACCGATAATTATCACAAAATATTGAAAATTTGAGTCAATTGTCGATTATCATCGTCGACACGTAAAATTAAGCGTCGCTCAAATCTTACCTATCAAAGCTTCGATGTCGAAGAACAATATGTGGCTCTCGGGATCCTTCGGGTTCGTTCTGAGCCCTTGTATCATCAGAGGAGCACCCTTGGCCTTGATCTGGTTTCCGTGATCGTTTCCTGCCCCGCCGTGCAACTGCTGCAGCTGGTGCAAACCCCGCTGAGTAGCGTGTCGAATGGCTGATAAATTCCTGTGCCGCAAGCCTCTGAAATAATTCATTCGTTCATAGTCCAGGCAATTTAGACTTTGACCCTGACAAAATTTCTGGCGCAATTTTTTTTGTTCCATGCCCTCGGGGGGGTCACTGGGAGTGTAAATTTGAAATGGCGACCAAATTGAACTTTTGCTCAAATAACTCAGCCATTTTTGAGTTAAACGAAAAACGACTGGGACAAAAGTGGTAGGAAATTTGATTTTCTACAAGTTTGGTTCCGTACGTTACAGCTGAAAAGTTGAAAATGAACGAGATAATGCGAGTTTTTGGAATTTGGAACGTTTTTTGAGTTTAATTAGAAAAATATCGATGCTACGGAAAAAAGTTTTTTACAAAAGTTGTCCCAAATTTGATTCTCTACAAGTTTGGTTCCGTACATTATAGCTGAAAAGTTGAAAATGAACGAGATAATGCG
>JAEUYN010002303.1:0-83004 GCA_018257835.1 Euura lappo
AGCGGACAGGTTCGGGTGAGGCGACTGCGACTACCGAAACTAAGGCCCGCGATAATCGATCGGGCAGCGGTGCAAGAGCAGGCAAAACCGTGCGAGGAGATGGTTTTGAAGAAGAAGCCTCCGATGATGATGCCAGTGAGCGATCTTCGAGCAAATCGTCAAACCCGGTTGGTAAATACCGCAAGAAGCCGACGAAGACGGTACAATCGAGCGCACAAACCGGCAAGAAGCGGACAGGTTCGGGTGAGGCGACTGCGACTACCGAAACCAATGCCCGCGATAATCGATCGGGCAGCGGTGCAAGAGCAGGCAAAACCGTGCGAGTAGATGGTTCTGAAGAAGAAGCCTCCGATGATGATGCCAATGAGCGATCTTCGAGCCAATCGTCGAACCCGGCTGGTAAATACCGGAAGAAACCTACAGAAACCGAGTCGCAACTTTCGGATCAAGGTTCCACGTTGGCTTTGTCTACGGACGAAAGCGTAGTACCACCATTGAAGGGCACCCTTCCGGACGACGAGTCCGTTGACGAAGATACGAAGACACGGTGATACTTGAAAACGGAGGCGCGGTGCGCCTGAGATACAGAGATGCAGGCCTCGCACAAGAAGATGAAGAAAATCAGAGAGATTTCAACCAGGTTGGTGATTCATATTATATGTACTATATACACGACTCACCAGGTCCTGGTGAAATTTATTGTAGAATAAATTGATTTTTGCAGCTACTACAAATGGTAGGTGAAAATGTAGGACTGAATGACAGTGTCGAGACCAATGGGGAAGATGACGAAATTATACATGTGAACAAGAAAGTCTTTCACCGCATGCAGACTGAGATTCGGGTTCTCAAGGCTCTTAATATGAATCTACAAAGTAAACTCATCCTTAATTGTGAAAAAGTCGAAGGTATTTCGTTGATCGTCATTATATAAAATATTATCATGCATGTCAGTTCATATTAGATCAATTGCTCACATATACTTCGTGGCGAAATATGTAGACAACAATGAATATTATGCGCGTCACTTTGGGTTCACGTAATGGTATATCAAATTGACCTTGTCGATTGCATTTACTTGCAGCTACGATCAAGAATGTCGACTTAGACACCCGACAGCGCGTGAAAGATCGAATTGCCCACGGCGAGGACCTATCAGTCGGATTCGTAGACGAGGCCTCGAATAAGGTGAGACATTTACATTTTATGACATATTTCTGGGCGTATCTCTTTCAGGGCGTACATCTCTGTTCACGAATCGGTGCGAATTTGTGAGTAATCATTCGCTCCCATTATGTTACAGATACACGCAGGTTACGGAATATGGATCAAGTTCAGCGATTATGAAAGGTTGCGGGTGAAGCCGTCCATGAACTCAAGCAAATTCATTGGAAACGTAGCACGGCTAATATTTACCGACAAGGTGATGCTGGAATCTTCCGTAACAGGGACCGTAAGCAATGCGATGAAAAATAAAAGAACACCAGACGGGCGGCGTATAGCGGCGAAACCACCACTAAATCCTAAAGGCTTAGACGCTGTTTCTGGTAAGTCGAATTATACACACAGTTCGATGAATACATGTAATGCTCGTGCCACATCGAACAGATTCTGTATAATGTATCTGTTCTTGGGTTACAGCTATAACCAGACACTGGCTGAAGAAGCATCGAGGAATGTCCGAGGGAGACATAGTGACTCAATTGTCAAAATTATCGACCATTATTTCCCATAAAATATCAGATATGATTCGACAACCGCGCAAATCAAATAAACCACCCAAATCAGATAAACCACCCACACGTGCAACAAAAGGGTCGAAGGCTGATGCAGGTGCTGGATCACCGTCATACGCAAGTAACGGAGAGGACGAACCTGATGAAGAGCAGGTCGAACAGAAAGAAGATGACGAAAATAATACGGAGGATGGGGAAGATAAGGAAGACGAAAAACTGGTCGAAGAGGACGAACAGCCTGAGGTCGAAGAGGACGAACAGTCTGAGGTCGAAGAGGACGAACAGTTTGAGGTCGAAGAGGACGAACAGTCTGAGGTCGAAGAGGACGAACAGTTTGAGGTCGAAGAGGACGAACAGTCTGAGGTCGAAGAGGACGCATACAAAGAGACTGTTCCTAACACCGAGCCAAATAAAACCGGATCCAATTTGGAGCAGGACGCAACCGGCGCGCGATTCAATGAGTCGGTACAGAAAATGGACGTAAGTACATCAGAGAGCGGACAAGAACAAGAAGCCGAAGAACCGACGCTGGGAATCACAGACGAACACGAAGACAGAGTAAAAGAGAAACCTGAGTTCAATTCAGCTGATGAAGGTGATAATGAAATTTTGCGAAAAAAAGCGAATCACGAATCAGTAGAGCAACAGGTGATGAAACTACCAGCTACAGAGAACTTGGAGCTTAAGAAGAAAAAAAAATTGGATATTGACTATCCAGAGGTAGACGAGGAAACATTGATAAGAGCTACGAAGAAGCCGAAAATTATGGACGATAATACGGATCGTCATGTTCAAGAACCATAATCACATATAGGTATTATTGTGAGCATATGAAATATACCCAATAAACATATTGGTGTTAAAATGGTGTGGGTGTCCAGTAAAATCACGTGTATTACATGTGTTTTCACCGGACATCCACACCATTTTTACACCACCTGTGTTTACCGGGTATTGATACTGCAGTTATACGGTACTATGGATCGTTCAGTAGTGATTGAGAGATTTACACTTGGAATTGGATTTACACTTCAAAACCTATTTGAGCAGCCAAAACACATTCGATTGATGTGGATTTGATATCAGTGACGTAGAAAAACTCAATGAAGGGCGTGAGGCTTTTGGATTTGCGAAAATCGAAAGAAATGATTAGAATTTTGTGTAACAATATTGTTCTGTAATCTTTGGATTTCAGAACAATATTGTTAAAAAACCGTAATTACGTCTCGATTTTCGCAAATCCCAGACTCTTAGGCCCTCCATTGAGTTTTTCTACTTCACTGATATCAATTTCACATCAATCGAATCTGTTTTGGCTGCTCAAATAGGTTTTGAAAATTCCAAGTGTGAATCAGCTTGCGTTTTACCTTAATGAAAGGTTTTCGGTTTGATTAAATATACATATAACACGAAAAAAAACACGTACTTCGCTAAAGTCACAAATATTCATAATAATCTACGTTACAAACTATACATCAAAATATAATTGATGGACATGGTTTTGTCGGTTATTTCATGGATCCTTCGGTCGTGAATAATGCAAAGTTTTCAGTGTACATAATTAAATCCAACAACAAACAAACAACACGTACTTTATACTCGTCACAAATATTGCTATGATGATCTCATTGTACAGCATATGTTATGTATGTACATACAGGTGTATATTGAATATCTTTTCAATTTAATATTTTTATTTTCTAATTTTTTACGTACTTTATACTCTAGTCACAAATATTGCTATGATGATCTCATTGTACAGCATATGTTATGTATGTACAGGTGTATATTGAATATCTTTTCAATTTAATATTTTTATTTTCTAATTTTTTACGTACTTTATACTCTAGTCACAAATATTGCTATGATGCTCTCATTGTACAGCATATGTTATGTATGTACAGGTGTATATTGAATATCTTTTCAATTTAAGGTTTTTTTGGTCATAGATAGATAATTTTCTGGTAAATCATAAAAGGTTCTGAGTTTAATAACATATAAGAAAACAATTGATATGTAACTTATGTTATTAATCCTTATAGTGTTTCCATTCCATTACACAAAATTAACAAAATTTAAATATTATTCATCTCAATATTGCTTTTATACGTAATTAAGAAATTTAAAAAAAAAATAAAAATACATCACAGATTTCACGTGTTGTAATATATCGACAAAATCACGCCATCGATACAATTAACATTATAATCTTTTCAGTCATTTATCATACGATGATTGTCGGTCAATTTCTGTGCGTAATTATGTGCGAAATCGACTGTCCACCCAGGCTCGGATAGAACCGGATACGTACAAGCTACGAGGGGAAACCGAGTAGGGAGGACCGATTCCGCACGGTTACGTATAGAAAACCGGTTTACATTACCGCATATACTGGCGGATTAAACCGCATTCGAGCAGAATCGACGGGACCACGCATCTTCCGGATGCAATCGGATACATTCCGGGTAAGAGGGTATTCCCAGGCGCAGGATCTATTCCCGACAGGTACGTATATAAAACCGGCTGACATTTCCGCATATACTGGCAGATTCAAGCGCATACCAGCAGAATCAACGAGACCGCGCATCTTCCGGATGCAACCGGATACATTCCGTGTGAGAGGGTATTCCCGCGCACAGGATTTATTCCGGACAGGCACGTATAGAAAACTGGCTCGTATTTCCGTATATAATGGCGGATTCAACCGCATTCCAACAGAATCGACGGGACCGCGCATTTTCCGGATAGAGCCGGACAAACTCCGGAGGAGGAAAATTGCAAAAAATGACGTGCTAATGTCGTACAGAACCGGATTCAGTGCCGCAATCAAAAACCACACAAGAAATCCGACAAGATCGGATAAAGTTTAGATTTACGTGGCTGCACATCTTCCGGATAGAGCCGGACAAACTCCGGAAAAGGGAAATTGCAGAAAATTACGTGCTGATGTCGTACAGAACCGGATTCAGTGCCGCAATCAAAAACCACACAAAAAATCCGACAAGATCGGATAAAGTTTAGATTCACGTGGCCGCACATCTTCCGGATAGAGCCAGACAAACTCCAGAATAGGGAAATTGCAAAAAATGACGTGCTAATGTCGTAAAGAACCGGATTTATTGCCGGAATCAAAAACCACACAAGAAATCCGACACAATTTACCAAAATTCCGTACATTGTCCGGAACCTATCTGACATTTTTAGCAGGGATAGAAACTGTTTACTTTGCTCTGGCAGGAGTAATTGGTGATAATCTGGCTATGAATGCGCTTTTAGGATACCAGCTCAATTTTTCTTCTAATTTTCCGTGCCGGTTTTGTTTGGTGAGTAGTAAAAGTATAAACTCTGTTCTAACCCTATCCCAATGTGAAATGCGTACGCCAGAAAATTATGAAAAACATTTGCAAGAGGACGATCCAAAATCATCAGGAATCGTAAGCATTCCAGCAACAATTGACCTTAAATTCACTTCGACTCTTGACCTCCTCACTGTAGATCCAATGCACGATATTTTGGAAGGGGTTTTTGAATACGATTCTGGGGTTATTGTGCACTGCTACATAAAGAGTGATACGTTTTTCACTTTGGCCCAGTTAAATGACAGGATAAGCGCTCTTTTCTATGGATTAGATGAAAAACGAAACAAGCCTCGACCAGTCACTGACAATCAAGTCAAAAATAAGCATATCAAAATGTCAGCAAGTGAAGCGCAATGTTTCTTGAGAAATATCGGAGTTATAATCGGTGAATTCGTTCCTGAAGGCAACCGTATGTGGAAAGTCCTTACTCTTTTGAAAGAAATCTATGATATAACATCAGCTTCATGTGTCCAATACAGTTTGACTGTGCACCTTCAAAACATCGTTCACGAATATCTGGCTTTGTTGCACGAATTGTTTCCGGGTCATATGAAGCCGAAACATCACCAATTACTCCATTACGCCGATACTATGCGACGTTTCGGTCCGCTTCGCCATTTGTCTACAATGAGGTGCGAAAGCAAAAATAAAGACTTGAAAACAAATACGTACGTATCACGCAATCGAATCAACCCATGTATGACGATGGCAATCAAATGTCAATTGCAAATGAGCAATCGCAATGTTCGCGCAGTTATACCATCGAAATCTTACGAGCTTGGTCAAACGAAATCTGGAACAGCTGGAGAGCTTTCCGATTTTCAATTGTATTCGCGATTCCTATCAGTTGAGCCTAGCGACAGGTTATCATTCATAGATTCACTGACATTGAGAAACCGAACAATATGTCAAAACGTTGTTCTTGCTTTCCCCTCCGAAATCGGAGTGAATATGCTTGTTGTCCACGTGATTTTTTCAAATGAAAAAGGTGTGTTCATTGTAGCAAAGGACGTGACCGAATATGTGTACCATGACCATCATTTTCATGCTTACTACTTGCATGCTACTTATCAATCGGATAATCACTCTTGGCGGTTGCTCACAGTATAAGATTTGCAAATGTGCTCGATATCACGCATTTGTAGAATAGGTAATGGTGATTTATACATACCCAAGAGGTGGATTTAGTTCCAGTGTACCACGCGCAAATGTATATTGTAGAAAGCGAGTTTCTCACAGATATACGTATATGATATTTAATATATTGGTGCTTCTTTGCGATTAGCAATTTTTAATTCAATTTAATTTATTAATGTCCATGACAATATTGGACAAGTGGGAGAATACAAATTTGGCAAAATATACAGGCAAGTCACAACAATAAAAGAGCAAAAAATAGTCGAAGAGGAGAAAAGTAAAGAATAATAACGAAATCATAGTAATAATAATAATAGTAGTAATAATAAAGAGTGATCATAATATCTACATCAAACTTAGAGAAATGAAATCACAATAGTAATCATACAATAAATAAATTAAAAAGGTAAAGCAAAAGAAAGAAAAGAAAAAGAAAAGAAAAGAAAAATGATACTGGATAAGTGCGATAATCATAATAGTAACAATGACAATAATAAAATAAAAATAAAAATAAATTAAAAAGGTAAAGCCGAAGAAAGAGAAGAGAGGAGAAGAAAATGATACTGGATGAGTGCGCTAATCATAATAATAACAATAAAAATGAAAATAAAAATGAAGATGAAAATAAAATTAAGACCAATACTAAACATACTCAAATACAAAACAAATCAATAAACTAGACTCCTAAGGACGACTGTTTAAGACCCGTCACGACGCGCAAGCTCAGTGCCGAAAAGGAACTGACGAAGGCCGGTTTTAAAGCTCAAGAACGTAGGAGCTTCTCTCAAGCCGTTGGGCAGGGAATTCCAGAAATTCAGCCCCGCCACCGCGAAGGACCTGCGATACGTCTCGGTGACAAAACGCGGCAACAGGAATTCGCTACGGACCAACCTGGCCGACCCGTAGGGCACGCGCCCACGGTCAACGAAGAGTTCTCTGAGGTACGAAGGTTTACCCGAACGGAAAATCATGTAGAGCAAGGATCCGAGAAAGTAAAGCCTACGGTCACTGACAGTAAGCCAGCCTAATTCACGCCGGTGTGGTGTAATATGCTCGTCTCGAGAAGCACCACAGACAAAACGCACACATACATTTAAGAGACGCTGCAGTCGGAGATTCCCAGCCACGGAGAGGTCATTGTAAACCACACAACAGTAGTCGAAAAAGGGGAAAATGAGGGAAGTGACAAGCATTTTTCGCAATGGAAAAGAGAGCATTGAGCGAGATGGAGAAAGCTGGCGAAGAACACTATGAACTTTGTTACACACGGCACCGATCTGTGGGGACCAGGTCAGCCTACAGTCCAATAATAACCCCAGGTCTCGCACTACTTGGGAGCTAGCTAAAGGGACTCCCTGAAGGGTGACCGCAGGAAGATCCAGCGTATTAAACCTTGCCAAAAGAGGAGCACTGCCCAAAGAAATAAAGTGAGTCTTACCAACATTAAGCTTCAACTCATTAGCAGAGGACCAGCCCGAGACCGCGTCAATATCCTCATTCAGCCTCACCAGAGCCTCAGCGAGGTCACCCATGCCCGACTGAAGATAAATTTGTAGATCGTCTGCAAAAACAAGGTGCTGTGAATGACGGAGGACACCCGCCAGGTCATTTATAAAAAGCAGGAAGAGCAGAGGACCCAGCACTGAGCCCTGGGGAACTCCCTGATCCAACCTCGCCCAAGAAGACAGCTCGCCATCAGGAGTGGCAACCGCTTGTGTTCTACCCTGAAGGTAGCTAGATATCCATTTCAAAGAGTGCTGGGAAAAACCAAGCGCGAGCAGCTTCGCGAGGAGGATGGAGTGAGGGATGGAGTCGAAAGCCTTGCTAAAGTCGAACAGAACAAGAAGGGTGAGCTGATGATTATCAATGCCACGGCGGACATCCTCCGTGAGCCTGAGCAGGGCCGACTGCGTGTTAAAGCCAGGGCGGAAGCCGGACTGCCGAGAATCAAGCAGGTTACGCTTTTCAAGAAACTTCATGATCTGATCCAGGACTACACGCTCAAAGATTTTAGAGAGAGTGGGCAGATTAGCAATTGGGCGAAACTGGTCAAGGGACGACGGCGACTTGACCTTTGGCAGAGGCAGAACGCGAGCTCTCTTCCGTTCAAGTCCTTTGTTAAAATTTCGTTCAAGTCCTTTGTTAAAATTCTTCGGATATGTAAATTCAAAAATCAAGAAGTATCATTATTCTAAAATATTGTGATAAGTTTATAATAGTTTATAATATAATATAAGTTTATAATAGTTTATAATTATAAGTTTATAATCAGCGACATTGTAAATAATTACAAAACAGAATAAAATAATGCAAAAATAACCCTTCAAAAATGTTTTTATAATTCGTGATTCAAAATTTGATACCCTTAGAATATAGCTGACCAAAATATAACGGCGAATAAAATGCGATAAAAAGGTTAGACTTTCCATTACAAAGCGTATTCAAGGAGAGTAAAAGTACCAGAAAATTATCAATCTTGTCGTTTTTTATGTCCTAAGCACATAAGAGATAATCTTTGATCCCAATATCAAGCATTATTCGTTGATCCTTTTTTGAATTTTACTCATATTTGATTAACCAAACTTATAGAAAATCAACCCTTATTGCAATTGATGCGATATTGTATGATTATTTCTCTCGATTTCGACCATTACGGTCATTAACGGCTGTTATTAAGGAAATCGACCGGAACCAATACTGAGAGCCGGCGCATAGGTTTCTATTTTTCACCGTGCTCAGTACCTACTGTGGGCGAAAGCGGACTAAGTACGGTAGATCGGCGTAAGCATGACCCCTGACAACAGTCATGTTTACTGACGAGAGACTGCGCTGATTCACCGCAATGAGTACGGTAGACGGCGCTGTGACTACTGTGTTAACAGTAAAGAGTCAGCTGATTCTAAAAAAAAAAGTCGACGGTAACCAGTACGGTTAGATTTTGTCAGTGAAGAATTGTTCGGTTTCTATTTATTGGCCTCACCCACCACCGTCGATTCCTCCATCTATCAGGTCCTCTTCTTCTCCTCATACGTATGATCAAAAACAGCATCATACACAGAGTCCCGAACTCCAAAAGCTCGTCGTTGTCCATGACTTCCTCGTGTATAGCTACTTCAAAACGATAACTCACAAAGGGCCCAGCTGGGGTTCCATATGAAATTTGCCCCTGAACCGATTTGGACTCTATGCGCCAAAACGGAGCGTTTCAGTGGAAACCAAGTTCCCCTAAACTTTAACCTCCTATCTTCACTATTACGCTTGGAACTCGAGAAGACATGATTTTTAAAAAAAATCCCACATCTGACACACATTGACGCGCATATCACAGTATTTTTCCAGATTTTTTCGTGGTAACCAGTGCAGAAATTTTGTCCAAGTCCAAGAAATTTGGTCAGCGCCAGAACTGGCGTGTAACGCTTTTCTAGCCACAGCCTGGTCTCTAGATAGGGGCTAGCCAGTCCCAGGCCAGTGCCCAGGCTGTGGCTAGAAAAGCGTTACACGCCAGTCCTGGCGCTGGCCAAATGTCCAGACTTGGACAAAATTTCTGCACGACTCAACCTGTTAAAAAATCTTTGAAGGTATAAATTGTCGATTTCCGATCGAATTCGAAGGGTCACTGACTTTTTTTTAGAGTATGAACATTTTACTCTGCTTGACTTTCTGTAATTTTTTCAGAACCCTGTCGAGCCTTTTTGTAATTGAATCTACAGTTACTAACACGTTTTAATTTCCGGATTCAAAAAAAATTACGTAGGTATATGACTCTAGATCTTCACAGCCTGTCAAGTATTTTAAAGTTCACCTCATTTAGTTCATTTTATAATTCATAGTTTATATTTTATAGTTATTTTATAGTAGAGATAGATTTTGTTCTCTGAAGCCTGAGTATAGTGACAGAAGTGAAGAGCGGGTGTTCCGCAATATTTAGGGGAAACTAGGGAGGTTTGACCATACGGGAGGTTTCGTCATGTAAGATTACCATGCTATGACAGCCTAATAAATACTGTTATCTGATGTGAAGTATTCATTACGTCAAACAAGACGTAGCGCAAGTATTTAGCAACTGTTTAGAAAGCGCAGAAAAGTTTGAGAGGTGTATTACTGAAACGGCGAGAAACGATGTCATTTTCTCTGTTCTTCCCTAAGGATGTAGGCCAGTCCCATCAATCTTTTATCAGAATGTCTTACCACAGATTCATTCAGTGGACTATCCTCTCAAAGATGCCAGGAGTTATAAATTTATCATATTGCCAAATTATATATTTTTTCGTTGTCATTGTAAA
Organism: Euura lappo; assembly: GCA_018257835.1. Classification (NCBI taxonomy): domain Eukaryota; kingdom Metazoa; phylum Arthropoda; class Insecta; order Hymenoptera; family Tenthredinidae; genus Euura; species Euura lappo. Next base: position 10,516 of record JAEUYN010002303.1, read on the forward strand.
CAAATGCTGTTAGGGAGGTTTGACCCACGTTCGATCGGGAGGTTTGACCATATTCAATTAGGTGCTAATAGACATCGCTGTCTAAAATTTTATCAAAGAAAGTGCAAAGCACGCTAAAAAAACCCGAAATCCGGAAAAATGAAAGAACAGAGTGCTGCGAAGTCAAGTTTGAGCCTAAGCAGTAAGCGCGGTGGTCGGTGGTACGGAGAAAAAAATGACGGCCAATAAGGGACCGGCGAAATTTTATGTTTCCTCATGCCTGGATTATTTTCGGATAATGTGTTAAAAGCCCAGAGATCAAAATATATGCCACAATATCTCAAATATGTGACTGCTTTATCCACATGGTCAAACCTCCCATCGCCCTGGTCAAACCTCCCATACATGGGGAGGTTTGACCGCGATTACGCGCATCTACAGAACGGCAAATAACTTTGTTTTTAAGGCTCTGAAAATTATCAAATAATTCAAGTACATTCTGCACAGTATGCTCAAAGATGACATACTATTGTGCGTGCCGGTTATTCAAATATAGTGATAAACGAGACGAACTTACAGAAAAGTGGTCAAACCTCCCTAGTTTCCCCTACTAATGCATTACCCATTTCATTACTCGTTACATCTTTAATGAGTAATAAAATTTTACCCCATTACATATCGCATGTCTAATGGCATAAGGTGGCATAAGGTCGTAAAAACGCGATTTTGGTGTCAAAAAGTCGTATAATTTTTTTTTACGCCATTCGCTCTGAAAACGGTCAAAACGTACAGCTCAATTGAAATTCTAAGATCGAAAAATGTAAATGCAAAAGGTCGTGTGTTGGGTGGATACGTCGGTTTTTCATTACAATTTTGAGGGAAAAAAAAAAAACGTAAAGGCAAAACGTCGTGAGCACCATTTTTTTTCTTCAATTTTTTATGATTTGTCCAAATAGCTGTAAAAACTCTTGAAACGCAAAGAAGAATCGAAATCTACGTAGTTTCGAAAATTAATGGGAAAAAATACCAAGTGAAAAGTAGAAAGTGGTAAGCGCCATTTTTATTTCATTTTTCATGATTTTTCCAAATAGTTGGCTAAAAGAAAATGAAATGACAACGTTTCGAAAATTCATTGAAAAAAACCATGGTAGCAGAAGGACGTAAGCGCCAAAATTTCTTCAAATAATTGGCGCTTCCGTCCTTCAGCTTTTATCTTGGTATTTTTTTCTATGAATTTCCGAAACGTTGTCGATTTCGATTTTTCTTGCGTTTCACGAGTTTTTCTAACTACTTCGAAAATTAGACGACATTCAAGTATTACGTAACGCTATTTTTGACCATTTTTACCCCCTCCGCCCCATAGTAACCCATAGTAACGGCTCCCCCCCTGAGTGTTACGTTATGTGACTAACTGCAAAGATTATCATGAAGTACTGAAAATTCCAAATTTTCCAAAGATAAGATTAGGTTTTTCTCGGTGGTCATTATTAAATTCAACTATTTTGCGAACTGGATGTAAGCTTCCAATGGATGTATTCTATTCCTCAAGTATTTATCGAAAAGAAAAAACACTGTCACGTAACGTCTGACGATCTACCCCCTCCCTCCTCTGTAAACAAATAGTCACGTTTTGACCAACCCCCGTCCGCCCCTGGGAGCGTTACGTGATACTTGAATGACGCCAAATCGTGAGAAATAATAAAAATAAATATGGCGCTTACGATCTTCTGCTTTTAACTAACAATATTTTATATCGAATTTTTCGAAACGGTCGATTTTTCAATTTATCTTCGCGTTTCAGCTGTTTTTGAGACTTTTTGCTTTGGGAGTGAAAAAAAATGGCGCTTACGACCTTCTGCTTTTCCCTACATTTTTTTAATCGAATTTTTCGAAACTTCGTCGATTTCGATTTTTCTTTGCGTTTCACGAGTTTTTCCAGCTATTTGGAAAAATCATGAAAAATAAGAAAAATGAAAAATGGCGCTTACGACGTTTTGCCTTTACGTTTTTTGAAATTTTCCTTAAAAATCGTAATGAAAGAATGACGTATCCACCCAAGACACGACCTTTTGAATTTACATTTTTTGATCTCCTAATTTCAACTGATCTATACGTTTTGACCGTTTTCAGAGTGAATGGCGGAAAAAAAAATTATACGACTTCTTGATAACAAAATCGCGTTTTTGGCGCTTACGACCTTATGTCATTAGACACGTGATTTTATTTGAGCCGTTTTAACATTATGAACCAACAAAATGCCATGTTATAGCATTACGAGAAATCTATAAAAATTACCAATGTATTTCAGGATTGACCACAAAATATTTGGTAATTTTTTGAGAATTTTCGTAATGCTATAACATGGCGTTTTGTTGGTTCAAAAAGTTAAAAACGCTGAAATAAAATAGAAAAAATTAACGGTCGGCGGAAAAAATCTGAGAAAAGTTCAGGAGTGCTTTGTTGAGATCGGTGAATAATATGGAAAATCGTGAACCGAATTAAAATTGGTGAGGGGAAATCATTGGTTGAGTTGACATATGACGTTATGGACATAATATTCACAATACTCTCGCACTTACCTTTTCAGAAGCAAATCTGGAAGTCGAAATATAGCTTCTTCTCTTTCCCCAACGAGATGATGAATCCCTTCCTATAGTCTAAACATACGACGCGGACTATGAAACGCTACGCGGCAACGTCGGAATCGACGTTCCATCCGGCGCGCGCATCGGCACGATCGTATTCCCGCCGGACGGATCGTAGCACGGTCGCCGGGTACGATCGGTCCGCACCGAATGTGTTACTCCGACCCTGATTGGCGGTCGTACATGTGTGCGCGCGTCCGTGTAAGCGTATTCGGACCGTCGTAGTGGAATAGTTTGTGCGCTAGGCTTTACCACCCTCCGAATACACTGTTCGTTCCGCGTACCGCCGTTCCGTGTTTAGTGCTATGACAGCCAATGAGAATGTTCTGTTGCAGCTGAGAAGCATTTGAAGTTGGTGAATTGTTATAACGCAGAGTCAATTGAATATTAATACTAATAGTAATTATGGAGGTAAGGATGGAAGAATTTGAAAATCTTGGAATATACCTAATTTTCCAAATGAAAATGATAATTCCGAAAAGAAATTTGTATACTATCGTTCCAAATTGTGTTCCTGTGACCTCGATGAGTATCATGATCGGTACGAATTGCGAATAAATTTTGCAACACTTAGTCATTGGAAAAATGTAAATATAAGTAGAAAACACATATTTGTGAATCTTTTGTGAATATTTTGAAATTTCATTTATATTTTCTATCATCATTATAATTTATGACTATTATAATATAGCTGTCTATTGATTAAATTGGAATTGAGTTTGAATTTTACTGATAATTCAGTTTGTGTTTTATTATATTTTATTTTATTTTTGAAGGGTGAAAGAAATAATCTGAGTTATATATCGCCGCCGTCGCCGCCGCCGTGTCAAGATTTCGAAGGTCGACGATGACGACGACCCCCCCCCCCGAGGCGGACCCCTGTAGGTTACCCAGAATCCCCCACCCCCTCCCCTCCCCTCCACTCTGTATATATATATATCGCTCTATATTATATAAAGATATCGCCGCTGCCGTGTCAAGATTACCCAGAATCCCCCACGAATTCTGGGAAAACCCCAGATATTACCCAGAATCCCCCACGAAATCCCCCACCTAACCTAACCTAACCTAACCTAACCTAACCTAACCTCATCCCCCACGAATTCCCGGAAAACCCCAGAGATTACCCAAAATCCCCCACGAACACCCGAAGTCGTCCGGAAATACACCCAAAGTCTTCCGGAAAGACCCGAACCGAAGTCGTCATAACAGGTCATGTCAGGACGTGTCAGGTCATGACAGGTCATGTCAGGACATGTCAGGTCATAACAGGACATGTCAGGTCACAGCAGGTCATGTCAGGACAGGACTGTTAAAAACGGTAAAAAACCACTCACAATTAGTATATGAATCATGGGATCCCAATCTCTCAGTAATCCGTGCAGAAACCTCATATGAGGCGTAAAAGGTCATGTCGGGTCATGTCAGGTCATAACAGGTCATGTCAGGACATGTCAAAAACTGTAAAAAAAAAACCACTCACACTTAGTATATGAATCATGGGATCCCAATCTCCCAGTAATCCGTGCAGAAACCTTATTCGGGGTGTTGGCTCGCGAAGCGCGCAGGGGGCCGAAGCCCCCCTAGTATGTATATATAATGATCATAAAAATGATAATAATGATGAGTATAATACTATATGTTGTGACGGGGAACTCTGCTGTCCCGCTACCCCGGATCAGCAACGGGACTGAACCCAACGCCCAATTAATAAACAAATTACTCTTCAAATAAAGCTCGGGTTTGGGCGCCAGTTGGGGAGTTACCCCAACAATAAACGAATTGACTGTAAAGGACAACTAAATAGCGAAGGTCAGGTTGCACCGGCAAGCATCAACCTGCGGAGAGTGGCGTGGGTGGGGTTTACAGCTTAGAGGGGGAAGAGGGGAACAGAGGAGAACAGTACTAGCGGGCAAAGTAAGAAAGAAGCGTAGTTAGGGTAAACAGTAATCAAAATTAATTTATTTCCGCCCCACACTGGGTACGGAGATCCCTCAAGGGTTAATGTGACTGGTTAGACCAAAGCAACAATGATAAATTCTCTCTTAAAAATTAATAACAATGACCCACTCGGGTCTGACTCGAAAACAATGCAAGATTCTTAATTCTACCCAATAAAGGTTAATGCGAGTTGATTATAGGAAGACTAGGCCCGCGTAGGGGCTAAGGCGGAAGGCCATGAGCTTGAGTGCGGTTATAGAACGCCCGTCGAGCCTGTACCGATCCGTGATAAAGTAATCCGCGACGTTACTAAGTTACCGGGGATAATTCCTCCAGCAAGCTCGCCGAAGAGTGAGCCACACAGCAAAAGGGGAACGGTACAGCTTCGACACGAGGTCTAGCTTATTTTCTACGATTCGACGTGAGGTCCTGACCCCACTCGAAGCAATCCCCAGCCTTACGCAGGGTGAATTTCCTATAATAATTGACTCGCGATGCTATTTCAATCAAAATTAATAATGACTAGGCCTCTAGGAGGCAGGAATTGAAGAGAAGCTAATAAACTACGCCGCTACGCATTCATACAAAGGCTCTCGCCCCGCAACGTCGCCCACGAGGCGTGCCGTGACGATTTCAGACTCAATAAGTTCCCGTTCAGACAAATTTAACAGTTCAAGACACAAGATTCTCTGTTTTAATGACTCTAATTGTAATTTTGTAGAAGACGCTGGCTACGGCCGACCACTCAGGGTCCGTCGAGAGACAACCAGGGCAATTTCAAAGACACGAGGCCGTTAAATTCAAAAAGTCAAGATGGCCACTGGTTGCTTCAGGCACGAGGTAAAGGCTTGGACTCACCGTCGATCGTTCGTACCAGGGCTCGCAGTTCTGGTCAGATCCTCTCCCACACACAGAATTTACGTTTTGATAACGAATCGGAATACCCCAACGGGTGAAAGAACGGTACAGTTCGAGGTTTGATTTTTTTTTATATCTCAAAGCAACAGGGCAATCAGGGCAAGCAAACACTCAGGGCGCCTCTACTAGGCAAGGACCTAATCGCAAGTGGCAGACGGCGTGTCGCCGGCTCCCTAGCGTATCCCCACTCCTAGGGCTATCGATGTGCAATCGACCCAGGATCTGCGTCCTGCTATTGGTTACGCAACCTGTGCCTAACTTAATGTTAAAGGGCTGACGCAGCCGTCTCGATCCTCGCCACGTTCAGAGTTATCGTAGTCTTGTCCCGCAGGGGTTCTCGGTCTGGGGCTCCTGGTTCCTCGGCGGCTCGTATTTCATTGCAGGCTCTTCAGGCGCGGGAATCTCGTCCGCCGACCACTCGTCCCTCGCTGGTTTTTATGCCCAGGAGGCTATTGCCCCGCTGATCGTTTTGCGAACCCCTGGCCTTCTCTAGTGTCAGTTTCTGTGTCTTTGTTCGTGATCGTAGCTTCGTAGCGTCGTTCGTTTACATGTAAGGAGAGTTCAAATAAAACAGGAATTAATATCGACTCGGTTTGCTTGTATCGTCACGGCCACCAGGCAGGGTCTGTTTCGGCGCGGGATTCAAAAGGAGTTTCAGGCATTCCTTCACATTTTCTCATGGGATGTTCTTTATTACTGGTCCGTTGGGGTTCGGGGCTTTTTGTAACAACAGGTGGAAGCTGTCATGTTACAACTCCCCTCCCCCCAGACGGACCGTGGGAGTTGTGAGCGCAAGCGAATAACCCGCGGGCCGAACTCTGAGTGGTGACCGCAAGCGACCTGTCTTATCTTACACATTATCTTATTCAGGTTGTAAAGACCCTTTCATAATATCACATTTGATTATCTGACCATCTGGTCTCTTTTTAAAGGAACTTGTGCCTTTCCTTTGTACTTTTTAGTCTTTCAGACTCAAAATTAATATCAAAATCATATTATAAAAAATAAAATTTCTCTTTTTCTATTCCAGACCGCTGGTCTTTGTAGTGACTCTTCTGTTCACTCGTAGCTCATAGTAAAATCAATAATAAGACAAATAATAAGTTCTTTCTTTTCCGCTGGGAACCTGAGCTTTTGCTCCTACGGTTTACCAGGGTTAAATAGCCAGTTCCTTACTTTTTTCCGTTTCTGTTCTCCCCGCTACGGGGTTGTAATTTCTTTCTCCACTCTTGGCTAGTGAATCCTGACTCTGAGTTGCAGTTTTCTTTTCATAATTAAATAAATTAAATCAAATCAAATTATCTTACCCCCGCGGGGTTCTTTCTAACTCTTTCGAAAAAAAAAATTTTCCTCTTTTTCCTTGGGAGTTTACCACACCCCACATTTAATAAACAACAAAACAAAACAAAACAACTACTTTCTCGTAGCTCCGTCCTTGGCTTCCCTACTCTTGAGGGCTCGGGACCTAGTGCAAAAAAAAATCACTCATTAGAAAAAAAAAAACTACGTCAACTCGGGGTCTGGCTCTATGTCGGTTCGTTCTGTGATCCCCCCGCAAGTTGGGGAATCCAACTCGGTGCTCAAGTCTCCTATTTCATGAAAGGAATAAGTTTCACCAGGTTTCTCGGTGATTTCCCATTGCTCGTTCTCCCCATCGATTTTTACCCCAAATTTTCGGATAAAGTCCATCCCCAAGATGCAGTCTCCCGCTAACGAAGGAATGACACGGATATCTAATTCGTGAGTAACACCAAGAAGGGTGACCGGCAGGGTTGCCTCTTCAGTTATCGCTTCTATTGCCCCGTTAGCAAGCACGACGCTTCTATTACCGGATTTCGTAATGGGCTTGCCCGCTCGTTTCACTGTGCGTGTCCCACCGGAACCTAGGAACGTTCGCGACGAACCTGTGTCCACTAGGGCACGAACGGGGTCGTCACCGACGCAAATCTGCAAGAACCAACGCGCGTGTAAGTCGGGGGTCTGAAGCGGGAAGCAAGTGTCACTTTCGGTTTGAGTTTTGGAGTCTTGTGGCGAGTTCAGTTCAGGGGGGGTCTCGGTGACTCCTAACGAGACCCCGTCTCGTTTTCCGGATTACATCTAGGACAATCGATTGAAGTTACCCCGTGTAACCCGCAGGTCGAGCAAAATTTCTGTGCTGGCGCAGGACTTTTCGCCCAGATGTGACCCTGGCGGCGACAGTTCCAACACGTTACGCTCGGTCCTCCGTCCATGTCTCGGGATCGCGTCGGTATCGGGCTAGGAGCTTCTGGATTAGGGGGGGGCATGGCAGGGGCAGGATTTTGGGTTAGGCTGGTATAGGGAGTTCCCGTGGAGACAAAATTTGTCGTGGTATTCCCCGCTCTCCTACCCTGGAAGTTCTGATTTTGCGGATTTGGTGCGGGTTTAGCGTTTTTCCAGGCGGTTATTGCCTTAAGGGCCTCTTGTACTTTCGCTAATTCTTTTGCGAGGCTGGTCATCTGCTGTCCCACTTCGCTGTCCCCACTCGGGGGCTTCGTGCCGTCTTTCGGTGAACTTGTCACGTTTTTCTCCCCGCTGGGATTTTCTGACGCCGCGGGTAGATCGGTCATAGCCGCCAGCGCTGAAGATTTCTTCCCGGGAGTGATTTTCGGTTTACAGGCTAGCTCTGCCATGAATGATTCTTCTGGGGTCGGAGGAGGTCGGTACGTTCGCGACAGTTCCAACTGTCTTTCCCGAGCGGCAGCGAGGCGCGATAGATCTCGGAAATTCGTTATCGTTTCACGGTTCAAGGCTTCGCGGATGTTCGGTCTCAAATTTTCGAACGCCATGTCTAATTGCTCATCCAGCGGGTATTTTCTTTGCATTCGATGTAACAGCGCGCGGATGCAGATCAGGTATTCGGTCACCGTTTCTGTTGGTCCCTGCGTGCGCGTGGCGGCCTGCTGCCGGAGTCGCTTGTCTACGGTTACATCGCCGAAAGTTTCGCGGAACGCGGTTCGAAAATCATCGTACGTTATCCAATCGTCTTGCTGGACACGCAGCCACTGAGATGCAGCTCCCGAGAAAATTATTGGTAACGAATTTAAGATCTCTTCCCCCATCAGGGGCGTAAATCTACGGCATTCTTCCAAACGGCTCAAGAATTCTTCCGCGCTTTGGTCTCCCGGCCCAGAAAATTTAATACCCCACCTTCGGAGGGCGTCCAGGACGTCTTTCGAGCGGTCGGCTCGCGGTACCGGTGCGTAGGTCGACATGTGGGCTGGGTACCCCTCGACTATTCGCGATCTCGGTTCGGCCAGCCTGCTGTACGGGGTGGTATATGCCCCTTCCGCGTCGCGTATTGACCCTTCGTCTTCTACCCGCGGTCGAGTTGAAGAGGCTCGTGGCCTGGCTCGAGGAAAATCGGATTCTCGAGGGTGACCGGTCGGAGACCAGTCGTGCTCGCGGTCGCGTGGTTCGAGTACAGGTCGCGGCGGCTGGTAGTGTCCTGGTTCGCGCGAGATACCGGCTGAGAACCAATCAGATTCTCGTTCCTGCGTATTGAATCGCGGTCGGTGCGGGTCAAAATACCCCGATGCAACGGTGGTCGGTACCTGATACGCGGTCATTCGCGTGTGATACATGGTCGAAATTATAGGACCGCTCATGGAAACCGCGGTCGTCCCGGTCGTCGTTGTTCCCGCGATCGAGCTCGATACGACCGTCCCGGGTACGGCTACGGCGAGTCCCAGTGACTGTCCGGCCTCCCCGTGCCGCGTGATTTCGTCGTTTACTACGGATCCCGCTCTGCTTGTCGATCGTCTGGCCGGCAGTGGTCGTTCAATCGCCCCCGCGGAGGTGATCGGTTCCTCGCCGTCTTCCGGACCCCAGGGTACTTCTATTTGCCCCTCCAATCTTTTACAATATCGCAAATAACGCTCTCGTAATTCTACGATCGATCCCGTCGAGCTCACGTTTAAAGAATTTAATAATTGCGACAGTTCGTTCAAGGGCATCGTCCAGATGTGGGATCCTAACGGAGAATCCTCCATCGTGGCGTATTTTCGGTTTTGACCGCGTTCGTTTTCCAAAAAAAATTGTTTATCCCACTCGTGAGAAATAGGCAAAAAAAAAATTTTGGCTTGACCGCGCTCGGTTTTCCCACCCAAAAGTAGCAAAAAAAAACAACCAGTTCAGTCTCAGGGCAACAGAATTCGTTTCAGTCCAAAAAAAAAATTTCAGTTCGGTATCAGTGCAAGAAATTTCAGTCCAAAAAAAATACACAAAAAAAACAAGTACCTATGTGGTCCTTTGTCTCAGCTCAGCAACTTCAGTCTCGTTCAGTAGTACAAAAAAAAATAATTTTTCCCAACACCAACAATCATGCAGCAATTTTCATATAAGTGATAAATGATTCAAGGCGAAAGAGAAAAAAAATATATAAACAAATTTCAGTTCAAATTATCGTCTCTTCGACGATTTCCAGCCACGTTAGGGCTTCAAGCACAGTTCAGTACAAAAGCATTAAGAAAAAAAATCAACTGGTCAAATATCGGTCTTCTATTCAATTTCTTAGCCTAATAATATTTCGTAGCCAGCGTATTCTACCTGCCTTTCAGAGTTAGGACAAGTTTTTCTCTTATTGCACAGTTCGAAGTTCGGGTCTATTCAATTGTATTCGGGACTCTTCGTGATCGCGGCGCGATCGCAAACAAATACGGATCGGGTCACCTTCCCCACTCTTACGCTATCCGGTCGGCGGAGAAATGTTCACATCCCGCGTTTCACCTCTCGTCAGACGAATTAGGATGGAAAAGAAATTTTTCAAGGAACTAAAATGGCCTAAACCCTGTTTAGGTGCGCGCAACAAAAAAAATTCACCTGCGGAGGGAAATTATCACGTAATTTTTCTCAGGGCCCCACGTTCGGGCGCCATTTGTGACGGGGAACTCTGCTGTCCCGCTACCCCGGATCAGCAACGGGACTGAACCCAACGCCCAATTAATAAACAAATTACTCTTCAAATAAAGCTCGGGTTTGGGCGCCAGTTGGGGAGTTACCCCAACAATAAACGAATTGACTGTAAAGGACAACTAAATAGCGAAGGTCAGGTTGCACCGGCAAGCATCAACCTGCGGAGAGTGGCGTGGGTGGGGTTTACAGCTTAGAGGGGGGAAGAGGGGAACAGAGGAGAACAGTACTAGCGGGCAAAGTAAGAAAGAAGCGTAGTTAGGGTAAACAGTAATCAAAATTAATTTATTTCCGCCCCACACTGGGTACGGAGATCCCTCAAGGGTTAATGTGACTGGTTAGACCAAAGCAACAATGATAAATTCTCTCTTAAAAATTAATAACAATGACCCACTCGGGTCTGACTCGAAAACAATGCAAGATTCTTAATTCTACCCAATAAAGGTTAATGCGAGTTGATTATAGGAAGACTAGGCCCGCGTAGGGGCTAAGGCGGAAGGCCATGAGCTTGAGTGCGGTTATAGAACGCCCGTCGAGCCTGTACCGATCCGTGATAAAGTAATCCGCGACGTTACTAAGTTACCGGGGATAATTCCTCCAGCAAGCTCGCCGAAGAGTGAGCCACACAGCAAAAGGGGAACGGTACAGCTTCGACACGAGGTCTAGCTTATTTTCTACGATTCGACGTGAGGTCCTGACCCCACTCGAAGCAATCCCCAGCCTTACGCAGGGTGAATTTCCTATAATAATTGACTCGCGATGCTATTTCAATCAAAATTAATAATGACTAGGCCTCTAGGAGGCAGGAATTGAAGAGAAGCTAATAAACTACGCCGCTACGCATTCATACAAAGGCTCTCGCCCCGCAACGTCGCCCACGAGGCGTGCCGTGACGATTTCAGACTCAATAAGTTCCCGTTCAGACAAATTTAACAGTTCAAGACACAAGATTCTCTGTTTTAATGACTCTAATTGTAATTTTGTAGAAGACGCTGGCTACGGCCGACCACTCAGGGTCCGTCGAGAGACAACCAGGGCAATTTCAAAGACACGAGGCCGTTAAATTCAAAAAGTCAAGATGGCCACTGGTTGCTTCAGGCACGAGGTAAAGGCTTGGACTCACCGTCGATCGTTCGTACCAGGGCTCGCAGTTCTGGTCAGATCCTCTCCCACACACAGAATTTACGTTTTGATAACGAATCGGAATACCCCAACGGGTGAAAGAACGGTACAGTTCGAGGTTTGATTTTTTTTTATATCTCAAAGCAACAGGGCAATCAGGGCAAGCAAACACTCAGGGCGCCTCTACTAGGCAAGGACCTAATCGCAAGTGGCAGACGGCGTGTCGCCGGCTCCCTAGCGTATCCCCACTCCTAGGGCTATCGATGTGCAATCGACCCAGGATCTGCGTCCTGCTATTGGTTACGCAACCTGTGCCTAACTTAATGTTAAAGGGCTGACGCAGCCGTCTCGATCCTCGCCACGTTCAGAGTTATCGTAGTCTTGTCCCGCAGGGGTTCTCGGTCTGGGGCTCCTGGTTCCTCGGCGGCTCGTATTTCATTGCAGGCTCTTCAGGCGCGGGAATCTCGTCCGCCGACCACTCGTCCCTCGCTGGTTTTTATGCCCAGGAGGCTATTGCCCCGCTGATCGTTTTGCGAACCCCTGGCCTTCTCTAGTGTCAGTTTCTGTGTCTTTGTTCGTGATCGTAGCTTCGTAGCGTCGTTCGTTTACATGTAAGGAGAGTTCAAATAAAACAGGAATTAATATCGACTCGGTTTGCTTGTATCGTCACGGCCACCAGGCAGGGTCTGTTTCGGCGCGGGATTCAAAAGGAGTTTCAGGCATTCCTTCACATTTTCTCATGGGATGTTCTTTATTACTGGTCCGTTGGGGTTCGGGGCTTTTTGTAACAACAGGTGGAAGCTGTCATGTTACAATGTATAGATAATTAAGATAGGGTTAATTGAAAATGAATGTAAAGGAGAAGGCTGACGCCCAAGCAAGCCTATGAATGCAGACTACTACTAATTGTGAGTATAACGATTACAATACTAGTTCTTATATACCTAGATGAAAGCTACATGAACCTGGGGAAAAAATGGATTTTCGTATCATCATATAAGATTTTATCACGTACGCTAAAGTTTGATGAAATTCACCAAAATACTATCTCGATTTTGTAATCATCAAGTTGTACAACATATGAGTGTACCCGATTTTATATACTATAGATTATAAAATGTGATCACAGCTGATGAAAGTTTATAGTATTTTCTATTATTTTTCATTATCCTATGAATTTAATCAGTTCTGAACAAGTTTTACGAGGTTATTACACAATTATGCACGATAAAATTCGATAGATAGAATTCAATCTGTTGATACAGGCAACATTGTTTTTCTCCGGGAAGTTATTTCAAGAATTAGGTATAACTCTTGAAAATTAGTAACCATATTCAAAAGGAATATGATAAAATAAATTGTCCAAATGATAATGGTAAGAAACCGGAAATGAATGTTTATGTTGAAAATTTATAGAAAAAAAAAATTAGAATTTCGAATCGTCCTGCTAAGATTTCACGAAATTGTATGTATATGACTTTATATAATTTTATAACATTTTATACAATTTCATACACTCTTACATATCGACGCCCGATACGAATAAAAGCACGTTTCAGATTCCGGGTGGAAAAGAGCACGTTTCAAATTCCCGATGGAAAAGAGCACGTTTCAGATTCCGGGTGGAGAAGAGCACGTTTCAAATTCCGGGTGGAGAAGAGCACATTTCAAATTCCGGGTGGAAAAGTGCACGTTTCAGGTTGACTCGAATACTAGCACGTTTCGAGTTGACTCGAATACTAGCACATTTCGGGACTTGAATAATAGCACGTTTCGGGTTGACTCGAATAATAGCACGTTTCGGGTCAATTCGAATAATAGCACAATTCAGGTTGACTCTAATGTAAGCAACTTTCCGATAGGATAATTATAACGTTGGAAATTTATAATTCTAAAAAGAAAAACTCGATATAATTTCATTATTCATGTTCACTGATTTATTAGGTACCCAAATAATTAAACGATCAAACGAACCTACCGAAGGTTTTTATTAAATCGGGTATCTTAATTTCTATTCCTGATGATGACTTTGCGATATTATTGATATTTATTAGTGCCAAGGTCTGTAATCTGTGAGCTGTCGCCAGTGCAAGTAATGTTGCTGTTTTTTCTGACGCATCTCTGGGTTTCAGCTGTCGAAGCGGATGCATATTCTGGAGGAAGTTGAGTATCGGGTCAACATCCCAAGTACTCGAGTATTTCGGTGTACTGGGTTTAGTCCTGTAGACCCTGCGTAGAAATCTCGATATCAAAGGATCCTTCGATATATCGTTCGAAGAGATGAGTGCTATTGCTGATCTGGCTGTGGTTAGTGTACCGTAACTAGCTCCATCGTGGAATTTTTTTTGTTAAAAATTCAATGACTGTCGAGCTGTTAATACTATATTTGTCGTATCCATTGTTTTGACAAAAGTTGAGCCATTGTCTGAGGGACCCTTCATATTGCTTAATTGTCGACTGTGCTATCGAGTCCACCATGATGTCGACCGAGTCGTGTGGGATACCTTTATTCACAAACGCACTCCGGATAATGTCCCTGCCACTATTGAGAGGCTTTTTGCCAGTGGATGGGCCCTTTCCCTGAAAGGAGAGAGTAACATGTTTTGACATGGTTTGAACATCAAAGGTGGTTCGATGAGCAGTGTCGAGAATAAAGGGTACCACGGTTGTGATGGCCAGTACGGGACAATTAATGTACCACAGGCTTGATCGTTGATTATTTTTCGAATAGTAGGTAGTATTAGTGCCAAAGGAGGGAAAGCGTAAAATTTTTCATTCTTCCAAGATAGGGTAAAAGCATCAATTACGGATGCTTCAGGATCTGGATATCGAGAACAGAATCGCTTGTGTTTTTTGTTCAGCCTGGTTGCAAACAAGTCAATAGTGAATGGTCCAAATCTTTGGTTAATTTTCTTATACAGGGTGTTTCCTTTAACTCTGTCAACACTTTTATGGTATGTTGGGGCTGCCTAGGCGAGCATTTTGAGGTAAGGCAACCGTGGTCGGAAACTCATCCTAACGGCTGTGGAGGGCTTTGAAATATTTGGTACCGCGCGTTTGTTTGTATAAGTGTATTGACAGGGTGTCTACGTCCTTGAAAAACCTGGTTGAAAATCTCAAAGATTTTTTTTCTCCTCCCGAAATTTGTAGGGAATATTGGGTTTTACAAGGAGTATTGGGGAATATTGGGCACCAGTATTAAATTGAAAAAAAAGGTGCCTAGTGTATTTTAGGAAACAACAATAAAAATCGTATCTCGATACGCCTGGAAAAATTAAAGATTTCCCTGGAATATCGTGGAATTTTCAGGGAATTTTAGATCCTGACTTGAGTAGACACCTTGATTGAATCAGATGTGATCACTTTCGACGCAATGTTTCATTCATTGATTTGTTTTTCTTTCTGAATGTTTATTGTTTTCTTCAAAGATTATCGTTCTGTTGATCTTACACAAGAACTTTGTAAATAAAATATTGTGTCGAAAGTGATCACATCTGATTTATTACTATGAACAAGCGCGCGGTACCATATCCTTCAAAGCCCTCCACAGCCGTTAAGATGAGTTTCTGACCATGGTTGCCTTACCTCAAAATGCTCGTCTAGGCAGCCCCAACATACCCTAAAAGTGTTGACAGAGTTAAAGGAAACACCCTGTATATTACATCAGACAATTCCCATTCAGTATCAGCGTTAGTTATTCTGGATGCTGCATCCGCCTCAACATTTTGTTTTGATGGGATATAAGATGCAAGTATCCATAATCCCCTGCTTTCGCCCCACTGCCAGATTTTTCGAGACAATTCATTCAATTTTGGGAATTGAATTCCTCCTGCCTTGTTAATATACGCTATCGCGGTTGTATTGTCCATTCTCAGAAGAATCTCACAGTTGTAAGATTGTGTTCATCGTTTCTGTGATATACACTTTGAAACAAACAATTTTTTCCACATTTTATCCTCAGAGCAAAATGAATACTGGATCGAACTAATTGTTCTAGTAACTGACCAGTTGAATACCAATGTCTTCCCATTCGTATAATTCGAAAATAGTGCTGGCAGATCCAGAAAGGATAAAAGTCGTGGGGGTAGCGTTTACTTAAAAAAAAAATTCAAAAAAAAATCAATCAATTCGTAACAAAAAATATTTAAAAAATTCGTTCCACATTCTCGCAAATGGGAGACTGTTCTACGTCAGTCTGAGGATTTTTGTGAATTTTTTCAGATTTTTAAAAATGGTCCTTCTTTTTGGTCGAAAAAAAATCATAACTCACAAAGGGTATTTTTTAAAAATCTGAAAAAATTCAGAAAAATGTTTTAGAGCAAGGGCAACAATAGAAAAAATTACGAAGCAAATCAAAAAAGTTGTGGTCTGGAGGCTAGGTGAATTGACGTGGACAGCCCCATATATACTTATATCTATAACAAAATAGAACTAGACCGAGTTATCAGACATTTCGCGTAGGAAAAAACAAAAAAAGTTATGATAAAGTACATGTATATTCAGTCACATACGTATAGCGGTGGATCATTCTGGTGATCATGTATCCCCTGCTACATCCTCGGTGACCTTACGCTTCTTAAGATCATGTGTTATACCTGTCTCCTGATCC
Source organism: Euura lappo (assembly GCA_018257835.1). Classification (NCBI taxonomy): domain Eukaryota; kingdom Metazoa; phylum Arthropoda; class Insecta; order Hymenoptera; family Tenthredinidae; genus Euura; species Euura lappo. Next base: position 26,659 of record JAEUYN010002303.1, read on the forward strand.
TCTGTTGACGAATTCGCACCTTTGGCTCTTTTGCCCCGTTCGATGGCTTCATCCACGCCAACCTGCAGCTGCAACTCTGCAGACGTATCAACAATGGTGGACGTATCACCACCTGTGGTGGTGGCAACTGATCTGCAGCTCCATTGTCTTCTGCCAGCGGCTCTTTCTCGTCAGAAACGAGTTGCGGTTCATTTTGCTGCATGTTGTCGTCTGCAGCATCTTCCAGTTCCGAATCGCTTCCACTTTTCCCCGATGCAGACGTGTCATCATCATCGCTGCTGGATGACTCATCCTGACTCTCTGCTGCATCTTTAGCGGCCTCGGCAGGGACGTACTCGTCATCGGATTTTAAAGTCCGAGGCTGCACCGTCTTAGGTTTTGGTCTTCTGTTGAGCTCGCTTATTTTTTTTGGTGATGACTGTGGTCATTCGGTTGAGCTTAGTGATGATTTCTGCTTCATCTGCTCTTACGAGTTTCATCATCCAGTGACGAGTGATTGCTGTAACCGATAATAAATGCAACAGGATTAGGAGGGGTGTCGCACTTCATCATATATGGAATCGTAGTTATACAGTGGCATACACCTCATAATTGATTCTACTTACCAGCTGCAGCATCCAGACTCTTCGAATCGAGAGGTGGCTTAGCCGCGACACGACGACCATCTTTATACATATGGGCGTTGCTGACCTTGCCAGTGATGGAAGACCGTTTCAGTACATCGTCCGTAAATATGTAGCGTGCGATATTTGCCATGAATTTTGGCGGATTAACAGCGGGCTTCAGTCGAAGGGAGTGATAATCAGCTGACTCAATCCAAAAACTGAAACCTGCATGAACCTGTAACGTGAAAGCGAATTAATGTTACACGTTGACCCTGTTCCGTGAATTCATTGTCAGAAAAATTACCCCACATCGACGTGTCCTAATGAAAAAGAGCCAACTCGCTGTGCCGGTTAGAAAAGAGCCAACTCGCCGTGCCGGTTAGAAAAGAGCCAACTCGCCGAATTCTATAGAAATTTCTATTGTGTTTCGGCGAGTTGGCTCTTTTCTAACCGTACGGCGAGTTGGCTCTTTTCTAACCGGCACGGCGAGTTGGCTCTTTTCTAACTGGCACGGCGAGTTGGCTCTTTTTCATTAGGACCCGTCGACATGTGTTTTTATAGTATAATAACATGATTAATTTCCCACGTACATACGTATTGGTTCCGACAAGCGTATTCGACTCATATACGAACGGATAGATCGCCATGTGGACGATTAGCTGCACCCGCAAAGAAACCAGACACGTACGTATTGGTTCCGTAAAGCGTATTCGACTCATATACGAACGGATAGATCGCCGTGTTGACGATTAGCTGCATCCGGAAAGAAACCGGACACGTACGTGTTCATTTCAATTGCTGGTTTTGAACGTAGATAGAGCTGAGATAGAAACGGATATCTACTGGCGTTGTGAATGATCGACTCCGAATTCAACTCCAAAAGACACGTATAAAACCCGCATAGGATTTTCTCGTCCGGATACGTACCGATTGAAACACTATAAATGCCTATCCGGACTAACTCGAAATAGCTATCCGAAACTTATACGGAACGGTCGTTTTCTATCGGTAATTTTTAGCAGGGAAAATCGTTCTAATACTGGTTTCTGAGAATCGTTTCCTCTCGGCTTCTTTTATTTTATTTTATCTTGTTTTTGTTTGCATTTTCTGTTTTCCCTCGTTTTTTATATTACTAGAACGTACGATAGCCCGCGCTTCGCGCGGGCACAATCTTTCTCGAATGTGATGTGAAATTTATAAGATACCTAAATAATGTCAAAAATGCAAAGGGTATGAACTCGGTCAAAATTTAGAAATTTGTTTTCTGTAACCAATTTTCCATTTATATCTTCGACTACATCGACATCATGTGCTGCTACAGAACGTTCGACTGCAGGTCATTCTATCGCATATTGTTTGAGGTACTTAACATGCTGTCGCCTACATTTAATACGAATTCTGCAAATTCAATTTCTTTAGGAAGAACTCTCATGTTACGCGTGATGAACATTTTTCGGAATGTGTCCAGAGGAGACCACTTTTCATGGACAAATTTATTATTTCATTCCGAGTGCCACGTGTTTTAAACAGCAGGAGTTGTATGAAGTCTCCACCACGAATCACAAATTTGCCTCCTAGGATTGATTCACTGTTTTTCAAATTACCCAGTGTTTTATTTATCACTTTCAATGCATGTTTCAGGGCCGGTGGTACAACGTCCCAGATTATTACGTCAATTTTTCGTAGTTCTTTACCGGTAAATCTCCACCACGAATCACAAATTTGCCTCCAAGGATTGATTCACTGTTTTTCAAATTACCCAGTGTTTTATTTATCACTTTCAATGCATGTTTCGGGGCCAGTGGTACAACGTCGCAGATTATTACGTCAATTTTTCGTAGTTCTTTACCGGTCTTCACCTTCTTTTGATTGAATTTCGATGTTCGACGTTGAGTCGCAAATCAGAGAACCGGCAATCCTAAAGTTCTGTGTACTGTCCTACCAACGACGCACAATCATTTTTGAATGTCATTCCAAATTTTGTAGGTACCTTTCTCGAAAAACTTGAAGGGGTCGTTAACCTTAGAAACCCCAGACTAAGCTTTTTTTGGACAATATTTCTGGAGCGATAAAAAAGATGATAAGTACACTTTTTTCACTCGAATCGCCAGTTCAGCGACCTTATTTTCCGTGAAGAAAATCCATTCAACTTAAAAAGAATCAAAAGTTACTGATAATAGCATTCGGCGATTTGTGCGTTCCATATAAAACGGTTAACTCAAAATCTCCAAAACTGCTCACATTTTACATGGTGTGCTGCGAGCAGGATTTCGTAAAAACGTTTGGAAACAATAAAAAATGTTTCATTAAAGAGAACAAACATTCACTTTGTGAATAAAAAGTTGATTTCATTCCATCTTTAGAAAAACGAAATTCTGCGATAATACACCATATAAAATGTTAGCTGTGTACCTTAGTTCAAATATCCAGCAAGATTGTTGACGCAGCTTTCGAGATTGGATGGTCACCGTTTCACGTAGTACTGCACAAATCGATCTACGGTATTTAGATGAATTTTTGTTAAGCTGAATGGAATGTTCTTGAATAGCATTGAAGTAATTCAATTCTGGAAAAAAAATCTTTCAAGTACTTGTAAAATTCCCGGCACATTGTTCCGCCCGATTCAACCTCTCGATGTCTCATTTTTGTCGGGGAAAGATCCGTCGTTTGAATTTTAACGGACTATGCGAATCGATCAATTAATTGATATATCTCCGACTGAGGAGAGTCACTCAATTCGATTGTTTTCTACAAACCTCAGGGAGAAAGAAAAAATCGAAAGAAAGAATAATAATTTTTCGTTCGAGTAAAAATTCCCCCGGCCCGGCGTCGATTATTTTGAACCCATCATCTCCTGAACGTAGGACTCTGATTTAAGAAACAATCATTTGAGAAGTTATGGTCAGCCATCTAAATTTCCAGAGAATTTTTCCTCTCATTTGCAAATAACTTGACCCGAATAATGTCGTAGATATCCTGATATTATTCGCACGATGAGAATTTGTTGACTGAAAGAAAAGTGAGACTTCGAGAGGTTGAAACAGACAAACGGCGTGCCTAAAACGGCGTGCTCTGTCTCCTAGCTAAAAATGCTAGTGCTAAAAATAGATAGGTCCTCGCTCCTGAGAACACAGCCTGAACCGATCAGTGCTGTAGACCACCAATAAAGGACTCCCCTCAGGCATGAGAGCCTTACCTGTATCGTAGCGCTCGTCATAGACGGCAATCCGAATTCCACTTGATCCTCAAGGCGATCCTAATTAATGAGGATCGCCTTGAGGATCAACCCACTGTATCAACAATATATAAATATTGTCACTCTCTGAGCGCTCATGCGAGGGCCAGTAGAAAGCTCATAGAGCGTACTGCCAAATCGATCGGCTCTGTAGACCGACGAATACAGGCTTTCTGTATTGGAAGTAGAAACTTCCTTTATTAAAGGATCCACATTGTTTTGCTTCAAGTCCTGCCTTGGAATTGTCTGACCTGCTGATAGTTTTTGTCGACACAACTGTCAATGGGTGACGTTGCTTACGATAATCGGTTCAGAGGTTATGTCTCGCAGAACCTTGACCGTATTAAATAATCAGTACACGTGTTATCTCTCGTATAACCTCGACTGTCAAAAGCACCGGTTTTGTCTTACCCCTCGTGTAAGCCCAACCGTGGATAGAGGTTATGTCTCGCATAACCTTGCCGTATTGAATGATCAGTACACGTGTTATCTCTCGTCAATAGCACTGGTTTTGTCTTACCCCTCGTGTAAGCCCAACCGTGGATAGAGGTTATGTCTCGCATAACCTTGCCGTTATTGAATGATCAGTACACGTGTCATCTCTCGTATAACCTCGACTGTCAAGAGCACTGGTTTTGTCTTACCCCTCGTGTAAGCCCAACCGTGGATAGAGGTTATGTCTCGCATAACCTTGCCCTTATTGGATGATCAGTACACGTGTCATCTCTCGTATAACCCCGACTATCAAGAGCACTGGTTTTGTCTTACCCCTCGTGTAAGCCCAACCGTGGATAGAGGTTATGTCTCGCATAACCTTGCCGTATTGAATGATCAGTACACGTATTACCTCTCGTATAACCTCGACTGTCTACAGCACCGGTTTTGTCTTACCCCTGGTGTAAACCCAACCGTGATTAAAGACCGGTCATCGTCTTATCCTTCGTATAAGCCCGACCGTCTGATATTGTTGGCTCGAGGTGTTGAAACTGAGGTTAGGTTGCGTTGAACCGTTATATTTTGATTTGAACGTTATGAGCAGATATCGGGACGGTAGCGCCACCTTAAGAAGGGCGCACTTTTTTAAAAGTCTGAAAACGTGGCATTAGTAGGTCAGAGTAGCGGTACTACATTTGTAATCTTGAGGACGAGACCCGAACTATAATGAACTCTGTGACGTAGAAATTTTGCATAACATACTCCGAACGGCGAAGATCACTTATGATATACTTGTATCTGACGCAAAGATCTATTCAGAACAATTTGAAAGATGGGACGATGACAAACGTATGAAGGACTTTCTTCCGAATTTGGATCCTTTGAAAGCTACGCTAGGTGACACTATTAGAACGAAAATGGCACAGGCCTCAATAACCATTGTGCAACTCAAAGATTGTTATCAAGCCATGGGATCATCTGGTATTATGCAGCTTCTCGGCCAGAAAGTAAACGGCCTCACAAGTCCTCAGTCATGAAAATCGTCGAGTGGCTCGCAAAGAGTCAGATGTGTGAATAAGACAAGGGGAAAGTACCTTATTAAACCAAATATAATGATTATTTCTTGAGCCTTGTTTGACACAAAATATAATCGTAACGTACTATTTACTGTGATGAATAATTGTATTTTATAGATTTCATTCAAAAGTGCAATTTTAGATAACATAAAATAAAGTATAAACGTATGGGTCTACTGAAAAATTACAATTGTGTTATCGTCATTACCCATTTATTAGATAAAAAAAAAAAACGATCTCAGAATCTGTTCGGAACGCATTTTAGATAGAGCTGAAAGTGTTTTTTTTTTTAAAACAAACTTATCCTCAAGAAATCATCTAAATCAATCATCCTCGATTATGCCTGGGAAATACCTGGGAAAATTTTTGAATTACAGTGTTGCCGCTATTCGGGTGTCAAACAAGCGCCCGTCACCCAGCAGCTACTTTTTGGGGAAGTTTTCCTTTAATTGGGATTTTGCATTTACAATAAATGGCAGTTTTTTTTTCTAAATTCCGAAAATATAGATCATTAAAGACTGTTTCACGAGAAAATCTGACATTGTTATCGACAATACATGGTTTTTATCGAATTTTGAAAGTGAGGAATATTTGAAATCTTTCAAGCGTTGCTGAAACGATTTCTATTGGCCGACGAGTGCGTGACGTCACATCGTAGTAGCGAGGCCATATAGCCCGGCTTTTAGCGTTGTTGTGGGATTATTTATGTCACTTATTTCGATTTTCATTAAGAATGGCAAATCAAATCGACGTGTCCTAATGAAAAAGAGCCAACTCGCTGTGCCGGTTAGAAAAGAGCCAACTCGCCGTGCCGGTTAGAAAAGAGCCAACTCGCCGTACGGTTAGAAAAGAGCCAACTCGCCGAAACACAATAGAAATTTCTATAGAATTCGGCGAGTTGGCTCTTTTCTAACCGTACGGCGAGTTGGCTCTTTTCTAACCGGCACGGCGAGTTGGCTCTTTTCTAACTGGCACGGCGAGTTGGCTCTTTTTCATTAGGACCCGTCGAAATGGTGCCTGGATATGTGAAAGCGGATTCAACGAATCTACCAAAAATTGATATGTTCATGATTATTGAATTTATCACCAGTGATAATCGTTTTAACGCAGCCGAGGTTCGTGGTGCAAAAGCGACTCTGTAAGTTGGCTACGAATTTATTTTACACCGAAAAAATCTTAACAAGACGTTTTTATCGTGAATCAAATTCGTAATATGCATTGTTATAGGTCATCTCGGGAGAGCTACGGAGATACCGCTATAGGTTATGTTTGCCTTCGACCGGAAAATTCTCGTTGCATAGTTAGAGGCAAAATAACTCCTGAACACCGAGTCCGGCAAAAGCAATACAGCGTTACTTTAACAGTCGATGAGGCCGAAGAAAAAAATTGAAAATGTAGACTGCCATGATTGCGCGGCATCAACAGGTAACTATCATAGCATGTTTTTTTATCATACTTAAATAAAAGATTTTCAGTACTATAGGATCATAGATTTCTATTCGTGCTGGTATTATATCACATGATTTGAAATAAATATTCAATTTCACAGGAGGCTGTAAGCATGCTATTGCTTTTCTAATGTGGAGCCATCGGCGAGCTGAAACTCCTTCACCAACCGAAGTCGAATGCTATTGGAAGAAGTCGACTTTATCCAACGTTGGCACGAATAAAAAGTTCATAACAACTAGGGAGCTAGTGAAAAGCTCACAAAGTACAATGGAATTACAGCTTCCAGACAACTCTACATTTTTAGGAGCTGTGATACAGAAAGCTGACGACAAGCAACTAGATAGTCAGTTGTCTAGACATAATTTCGAACTTGATGACCATAAAGTTTGACATCTTTCCATTCACCAGTTGTTGTTGAAGTTTTGTGACGAGGGAGGTGATTCAGCCGATGATTTCATAGAATTTGCTAAGCGTCAAATGTCAGATGATCTATGCAGAGTAGCGGAGTTGAACACGAGAAAACAAAGTGACAGTTCACTGTGGTTCGAACTACGGTATGGTCGTGTCACTGCATCTAAAGCACACGAAGCAGCTAACTGTCATACACCAGATGGAAGCTTGGTGAAACAAATAATAGGAGCTGCGAAACCATTCAACAGCATGGAAATGGAACGAGGAAAGAAATTGGAAGATAGAGTGCGCTGTGAGGTGGAAAAAAACCATAGGAAATAAGATTAGAAAGAGCGGTCTGTTGTTATTGCCAACGCTCCCTATAATAGGAGCATCCCCAGATGGTATAACCGATGACTTTATCATTGAAATTAAATGTCCAGCTACAGAAAAGGTCTCTCAGCGATTTGTACCGAATGGTCAAGTGAGTCCAAAATGCAAGGCTCAAATGAATCTGCAAATGCTTGCTGCTGAGAAAAAAAAAGGTCTTTTTTGCGTCGCCGACCCAAATTTCGAAAGGAATAGCATAATATCAATGGTGTGGCTGGACTATGATGACCAAGCGACTTGCCAAACCGTCGAAAGAGCTGTGGAGTTTTGGAAGAAAAATATTTTTCCTATCATGGTGCAATCTATCAAGAAATAGAAATAGTAAGATTGATTAATAGATGTGGGATAACGCATTGATTATGTAAGTTGTATGAAAAATAAATTTTATCAAACAATAGTACAATTTATTCTTCCTTCTGGTCATGACTATGTCCTTATGATTGGACTTTGCAAATTTATTAAAGCAGCTGCAACGATAACGATACTGTCTATGTTACACATTATGTACAAATCAAGACATGAGTAAGGTTCCAAGATTTTATATTCTCGGATTCTTCTAATAACCCTCTCGATATGTATTCTCAAACTTGCAATACGTTTGGTTAGTACTACTTCTTCTTGAGTAGGCTTTGTTGATGCAGAAACACTCGGTGGTCGGATAAGCTCACATCCCTTTTTGTTCAAAACATTCTGAATTTGTTTGAATCCTCTGTCAGCCATGACACGAACTTTTTCTGGCAATACGTCCATTATTCCACAATTCTCAAACAGCATAACGTCACTAATCCTACCACCGTACCCATGAGAAACAAAGTTAATAAACCCATCGGGCGTACATACTAAATATTTGAGTGTATTGCACTTCTTGTATTCTGACCAAGTCAGAGCCTGCTCTACTAGATTTGATGGTTTTTCTATCTGAATTTCGAAGGCATCTACGATAGCATGGACATGACTAAAATATTCCCGAAACGGTATTGGCAACGCTCTCTTTATGGTACTTGTTTCTGGGCAATATATCAAAGTTTTCAACATGTGTGCCAAAACCAGAGTTGGGCGTTTTTGTAATTAATTACATTCTAATTACAAATTACAAATGTAATTGGTAATTAAAACCGGACTAATTACAAATTACAAATGTAATTAGTAATTAGAACCGAACTAATTACAAATTACAAATGTAATTAGTAATTAGAACCGAACTAATTACAAATTACAAATGTAATTAGTAATTAGAACCGAACTAATTACAAATTACAAATGTAATTTGTAATTAGAACCGAACTAATTACAAATTACAAATGTAATTAGTAATTAGAACCGAACCAATTACAAATTACAAATGTAATTTGTAATTAGAACCGAACTAATTACAAATTACAAATGTAATTAGTAATTAGAACCGAACTAATTACAAATTACAAATGTAATTAGTAATTAGAACCCGTCTAATTACAAATTACAAATGTAATTAGTCTCCAGAACCGAACTAATTACATTTTCCAAATGTAATTAGATACAAATTACACACTAATTACATGTAATTGAAACCGAAAAATGTCTAATTACATCTGGCAAATGTAATTAGGTTCGAATTTCACACTAATTACATGTAATTGAAACCGAAAAATGTCTAATTACATCTGGCAAATGTAATTAGGTTCGAATTTCACACTAATTACATGTAATTAGTTCAAAATTTCACACCAATTACATGTAATTAGGTTGTAATTTCACACTAATTACATGTAATTAGGGTCAATTCTTGGTGTCCAGGTCCATCGCACCATAGTTCCTGGCGTCTAGGTCCATCGCGCCATGGTTTTCGATGTCTAGGTCCATCGCGCCATGATTTTCCATGTCTAGGTCTATCGCGCCATGGTTTTCGGCGTCCAGGTCTATCGCGCCATAGTTTTCGGTGTCTAGGTCTATCGCGCCATAGTTCCTGGTATTACTGCGGGGCGCTGACAATATTCGCGTCGCACGCTTAGGTCTGTTGATAAACATTGAACATAACCTCGCAAGTGAATTTTCCACGGAGTGAATTTTTTTGCATTGATGAAAGCTATCGAGCTTTCTTTCGCAAACAATTGCAATTCGCCAGAAGTATTCCACCAATTTTTCGAGGACCTTCTGGCCCAAAAAGAGCTCTCTTTACTTTGTTTCCAACAGGCGGAAGACATATTGGCATATGTGATCAGATATTACATTAATATGCGGATGCGCCAGTACAGCGGGAAACAAGGAGCTGATACAAAAAAAGACAATTGCGAAAATAAAGCTCGCCAAATTTACTAAACATTAAGTGAATGAGTTGGTAAAAAACGTATCTGTGTCATTTCATATCCTCTCCACGCCACTCCCGTTTGAATTATCCCGCCCAAAAAGGACCTGAAGTTAGACAGCGCTAGAACGGTGAGCGCGTCAACTAACGGCGGAAAAGTCGGCGCGATATTGCCGGGAGTTAGTCAGTCCTGTAATATACGTCCGTGGGTGGAAATGACGAATATGTGAGTTTTTGTTATTTTAATATTTAATTGAGACATGAAAAAACATATATCCGTACTACATACATACTTACAATTATTATTCAGGTAATATGCAGTTCATGTAGTTCATTCGACACTTGAAACAATCTGTGGATAACTATACATAACCTCGACAAACCTCAGAAACATCCACGTGCGAAAGCAAGTGGCAGTGTAAACAATCTCTGACCACCTCCTGAGTCGTCCTGCCTTTTGAAGGTGTTTAGTACGTAAACGATATCCCAACTACGAATTGAATGAACGAAAATCACCCTCTTTACTTGACAAAGTATATCACAGATTACAAAATACTATGAAACGAATGTGATCAAAACAATTGTGACAATGTGTAACACGTGCAATAGTGAAAACACGTGTAACACGTGTAAAAGTGAAAACAATCTCTGATCACCTCCTGAAAGTTGTCCTGCCTTTCGAAGGTATTAAGTACGTATAGTATACGTCGTATACCATAGCCAACTATGAATTAAATTAATAAAGATAACCATTTCCACTTGAGAAAATATATCACAGATCACAAAATACTATGATACTAATGTGATTAGAATAATTGTTTTTGGTTTGTTCTAGCATTTGACTTATTATTATTATCGAGTCTAACTGGAAGTCAGTGCCAGCAGTGTCCTGTCGCTCTACGAAGATTGACTCATAGAGCGAGCGCAGTGTGACACTCAAAGATACGGCTTCTTGGCATTTGCCTTCGATAGAACGCGTTCTTCAAAGTGGGCATCAGTCAGCCGGTTATAGCGGGGCAGATTCATCATCGTGGCGAAACTAAATAAACGTTCTACGGGCGCTGAAGATGGTAGCGGCGTGTTATATTTCAGAAATAGTGAACGCATGATCGGAAAATCTCGCAGCATATCCAGGTCTGTATTTGCTTTGTTTGAGTACCTGAGGAATTCAATTTCAGCCTCTCCCTGGCAGAAGAGGATTGCACCCTCCTGGGAGGCTGGTAGTTGCCCAAAGTCAAAGTAGTCATCCTCCTCTTCCATGACTTCTACTGGCGCCTCTCGAACCCTTATCTCTGTTGCAGCTCTCAAAATAAGGTTACGTACCCTCAGCTGTGTCGCCGCATCAAGACAGACAAGCCAACGCATTTTGAATTTTGGGTGGCTCACCGCGGCAATAGCTGCATTTTGGCACGATTCAGCAACAGTGAAGAAAGACTGAAATCTGGTCTCGAGTGCAGTTATCAAACCCTGTATCAAAGGTTGACAGTGCTGGATACGCAGATCCTCTGGCAGCTGCAACAGTCGTCTGCGAGTAGCAACCAATGTTGGTAGCAGAAAGCCATAGTAGCAATATGTCTCGCCTTGCAGCCTGTCAATTGCTTCTGCCACAGGTTTCATGCACCGCAGATACTCTTCGAGATACGCAAAATCGTTTTCCCTCAACACATTCCGAATGCCAAGAGTTTCGCTGACCTGGAGTACCCTGTCTCTCAAAGAAACAATCTGGCTGATTGCATCGTATAGAGAGTTCCATCTCGTAACAACGGGGCGAAGCAGAGCTACCTCTAATATTTCTTTCATTATTTCAGAGTTCCTTGGGGACCTCATTGCCTTCCACAATGCTGTGCAACGATTTATGGCCTCGAAATGAGCAGCGGCAAGTTCAGGTACGTTGTTTATGACCTTGATGGTATCGGTGGTTGCAATCAAGTTCAAGGTGTGACTAGCACATCGTAGATGTTGCGGCAGCCCAATTCTGAATTCCTCTTCGGCAATGGCAGCATGATCCTCCAGCAGCGAAGCATCCTGATCATCATTCGGTAAGTCCTCATCGTCTTGCCTTTCTACAGCTCCGGGTATTGTTTCTGTCAGACGGAGAATGATAACGTCAACGAATGTTTCACAACGTTAATGGCCTTAAAGATTTCAAGTTGACATTGGTCATGAGTCTTTTGTAGTTATTCATATGGTTTCAGTAATCAAATTCATCTCATTAGCTATTCGAGCATCTGAAGTACATACTGGTAATGATCTGATCTTTGATTGTTTTTCATTTTTAATTTTTCTAGATGAATCTACAGCAATAGAACTAATGAGAATGGTTTCGGCCCAACTGCAGCCTCTACTGATTGTAAAAATAATGCCACCTGACTTCGATAGTGCCATTACCATAGAAAAAAGGATCCGGCAGGTCAACTCCGAATTCTTTGAAGGCTTTAACGAAATTAGCGCCGTTGTCAGTGACTGTAGCACATAATTTCGGGGCGTTCAAACCGAACGACACATGGATTTCCGACAAAGTCCTCGCAATATTCGCATGCGAGTGCGTTCCCGGAAACCGTCGACACGCCAGTGCTGCAGATTTTCTCCCAAGCGTCTCTCGATCGATCTGATGGTAATGAAGAAAATTGGTGATGTACTTGTCACTCGTTACCCCCAATATCGCAGCAAAGACGTTGATGAGGTATGCATCAGAATCATCAACAATTCCTGTATAGTTTTCTACAGGCACCTGGGACAGTCTTACTTACCCAATGAGCAGTTACTCCTAAAAATCTCCTATTTCTAGATGTCCAGATGTCAGCTGTCGTACATACGAAATCAGCATTTGCTGCGATGGTGGTTCGTAAATCAGCCATATTTTGAGTGTGGATATCTCTAATACGCCTGCCCAACGTACGCCGCGTGAGATGCTGCAAAGGGACGTTGTCTCTGGTGATTTCCAAATCTGGAAGCAGTTTTGTTCAATAGATTCCTGTGCTTAGTGAAATAATATATTCGAACGGTTAAATTGTGAATTATTCATTGAAACCAACTTGAGGTATATAGCTTTCCGAAACACTAAAATTTGTATTTCAGGTTTGACAGTGAATGACGTACCATCAAAAATTTTTCTGAAAGCTGGCATTTCGACGGTGCTCAGGGGTGCCATGCTCTCGAGTATGTAATTCGAAACATTTGTTTCAAATTCTGGTTGAGAAAAAACGCAGTGGGCCCGCAGCTGTCTCCTGTGTTGGAGGTTCTCGCCTCGTAGCAATATACGTTTGCTCTCTTTGTAAGCCCTATATTGCTCGTATATTTGAGGATGCATCCGCTGTAAGTCAATTTTGGATTATTACGTTGATATTATAGCTCGCTATCCGCAGTATTGGAACCACACTGGAGTGAAATTTCGGAGCTTCACAATTAAATAATGGAAAATTACGTCATAAGTATTTTGCCTGTTTGATTTTTGGTTTCTCATCTATCAATATATGGTAATGGGTTATTTTTTTACCTGTAGGTGAGTCGTGAAGTTAGATGGCGCAGTCAGAGACCCTCTCACTTTTTTCTGGTCGGCGCAGTTTACACACGTAGCGACAATTATGCCATCGTGAGTAGACTCTTCAAGGATCACCGAAAAGTATCGGCCATCCAGATACGGACGCCGCTGACAATCTTCATATAGAGCTCTAAGTGGAGCATTGTCACCGCCATCACCTCCGTCACCACCATTCTCATGGTCATCATCATTGCCTGCATCATAGCCAATTACCCCAGCAGGTACTCTACCCATAGGGTCATCGTCTCGACCTTCGCCCTCTCCTCTATCCATCTAAAAATATTAAGCATACCAAATGACCTATCATTTTGGATTCGTGTTTGTCCATACAGACAATGTAATTGTGAGCCCAATATTACTATGCAGGTCGGTTGAATCGCAAGAGTTGCGGCCCGTTTTTTTTCTAACAGATACAAATATGGATATTTGATTAGAAATTAGGTTTTCAGAACCACAGCTCTTACGCCAACAGCACAACGTAGTCTACATTTTACAAAGTCGGTACGAAAATTTGAAATGCACAAAAATAAGGATCCATTACATTGACCGAATCGTCATGGATTCCATTCTTCATTATGTACAAATCGAATTCAAATCAGTCAGATAAAAATTTGAAATCATTTGAATCAGTTTTTAGTTCTTGGAATTTAGAAAAATATTTGATCACGACCAACACTTTCGGAGTGGTATTATTTTTCTTACTAAAAAGTAAGACTTTTCTATGAAACCTGGAGGAGTTTGCTAAAATCAGCTGACTGATTTACAGTAGTTCCCTACTTTCGAAAATGTGCAAAGGATTATTCGCTATCTTTCTTTCATTTTTTTTTCATCCAACTTCACATCGCTGTGAAAAAGCGCTACAAGTTATTTGTAATTCTGTAAGCGCAACAATATTTGAAAGAAGACAATTGAAACAAAACTGCTGGAATTTGATAGCCTGCAACTTCTGAGATTATCATTTTGAGCAGAAACGAAAAACACGATCTAATTCTTTCAAGTTACCCTACATTATGTATGCATATAAAAATCTACAAAACATTTCATGCAAAATTCCAATTGGTCTTTTAAAAACAAGTGAATCAATGTTTTAAATTTAAACTATTCCCACGGTATTGATGAAAAATATTGGTCACATTTTTTTCACATTTTCAGAAAGCATGGGCTATATTACTTCATCCATAGAATTTTTATAATTTTTGGAGTTTTTTTTCAGAAATTTCGAAGTGAAAAAAGCTTTCACCCAGGGGGTAGCTACATTAACGCGGATAGCCCCATATCTTTTTTGATCATCATAAATATTTGTAATATGCATTATCTGTATACAATCTCATCTGTTAATACAGGGTGAATTTCTAACTATGATACAGTTTGACGTTGCTCGAGTCGGAAAACAAGCTTCAAACAGTTCTAAAACAATCTAACTGTTAGTTTGCAAGCTCATTTCTCGATTCAAGCCAACGCCTGACTGTATCATCGTTTCAGAAATTCACCCTGTGTGCAGATACTGATTCATATTGACATGAATTTCTTTTTTAATTTTTTTTCCCGAATCGCCGTGGCCCTCATTATTTCGGAGCGACAATTTTACACTGTGTAGGCTTACATTCTCACTCGAACTCACGAATATTCAAACTGGTATATGGATACTTTGAATCGTCATTCAACTCCAACACTTCATTTTTCCTTTAATTCAATTACAACTGATCGGACTTGGATTTCTGTCACTTAAGACCGGGTTATAGAAGCGATATAGGGTAGGTGACCCAATTACGGAGAGTGTCCCAATTACGGTGCCCTCTCTGTGTTTTCTTTAATTTAAGAAATAGCACTACCAGATATCAGCATGTGTGAATTTTTGTCGTAAAGCTTGATTTATAAACTTGACGAAACAAGTAGCCTCGCATGTTGAAGCTTCAAATAATCCATTGAACATTTGATTTCGATTTCGGACTCACACATCGATCGAAATTATCTTAGCTGCCTTAACCAAAGTGCTAAGAAATCACCTTTTTTCAAATGGCGACAAATAGAATATTATCACTCATAACTCAATAAAACTTATCTGATATGACATCTTGACTATAATATTCAACACCTAAACGGAAAAATGTACAATTTAACCATTTTTTCTGATAATAATAGTGGGGCCCGCAATTGGTACACGAGTTTGAAGGCTTGTCCCTATTACGGAGTGCCGTAATTGGGACAGCATTTTGGCTTCTAGACCCAATTACGGACAGTCGGTATACAACAATTTCGAACAGAACAGGAGGTTAGGTGTATTCGAATGTTTTAGAATTCCCAAGTACGTCACTCTTTTCGATACAAATCGTTCGTAAATACTGGAAACGTCTTCTATGATATTTTCGGGCAAGAATATAACACGTGAAGTGAAGTTAACCTGCTCATTTACCGCAGAACTTGCGCCCGTAATCGGGGCTCCGTATTTGGGACACTGTCCGTAATTGGGGCACCGTATTTGGTTCACAGATATTTTCGAAGGCACCGTAATTGGGACACGCGCATAGTTTTATATTAATGTTTAGTTTTTATTAATTTTCGTATTCATCGAGTGAAAAAAAAAGTGTTATTATTTAAAATACATTCATTCGTCAATCTCAAACTCTGAAATGTCAAAATGAGAGATGAAGGAGTAGTATTTATTAAGAAACGGCGATGGACGTCGCTAAGGGCTCCGTAATTGGGACACCTACCCTAGTCAGGATATAAAAATACAAATTCTAAACTCACCTTGGTCAGCTATACCGCGTACACACTGACGATCACGGCACTTTTACAGATCCACGCAATGATCGACTGTTCGTTTGTTTCACTTGAAACACCACCGTTTTATTGTATTCGAGCAGCTCGCGGACTGTAGAACGACCACAGTGGTTATGAACAAAATTTTCCGCTCACGGTAGTTCGCGGTAGTGGCAGAAGGAGACCGGTCAATTTCATTGGTGAAATTGTGTCTACATATTCAAAAAAATCGGTTGGCAGGGGGCCCAGCAGGGTGGGGTTTTTTCAGAATTGTATTGTGGGGTTGGTTGCCAAGAACCCCGCGCTCCCCTCAAACCGCGGCACTCGCGGAGACTCGCCGTCTCACGCGACTCTAGAGACGAGTGGAGTATACGTATCACCTCAGAGCGACAGAGATACCAGCATGCTAGCTGAGGTATTTCATGCTTCTTGGAAATCAGAGGGCTATTCGAGGAGGGGGGGGGGGGGGGGAATTGTAAAGGCTTCGAACAATGAGAACAAAAGGTGCTACTATAGCTCTTTCAAATTATATCGGTTTAAATATACGCGATTCAAATTTAATGTGCTCTGCAAATAATAAAAAATGACAATATTCTAATTCGAATAATATTTATCTTTTGATGAAGTTCATTCGAGTAAATATTCGTAAGGCCAATTTGGTTTTCGGTATAAAAATATTCTCGATTATTATGAATAAAAAATATTCGCGAATATCATAAATAAAGAATATCCTTGAATACTATGAATGAAAAATATTCTTCAATATTCCAAATAGAAAATATTCTTCCATATTATAAATAAACAATATTTTGAATATTATGAATAGGAAATATTATTAATAATATGAATAGGGAATATTATAAATAATATGAATAGGAAATATTATAATTTCGTGAATCGAAATGTTGGTTGATAAATAGTATAGGGTAAGTGTGGGTATTACTGCGGCTCGAAATGCGGAGCCAACTTGACGATCATATTTTGGAAAATCATTCGAAGTTACCGACTTTTTGTCGTTTCCACATCAATATTCAACTTATATTGAACTTCTAAAAAAATTCAGAATGTGATAGAATAATTTTTTCATCAAATGATAAATACTTGAAAAAATTATGCAGATGCTGGTATTACTGCGGGATCTAGAGCGACTGTAGGTATTACTGTGCACCAAATACTGCGGGTGTTCCAATTACTGCGTTCCTAATACTGCGCGTCGTGTAACTCATTTATACGTTTTATTTGACTGATAACAATTAAATCTCCGACAAAATCTGACCATTATTATTAACTCAACCATTATTATCATGTCCACAGTATTCGAGAACTTCATAAGACACAAGACTGATTAAAACAACTTTCGTCAATATTTTGTAGGTTGGGAATTTTTGTAGGCATAAAAACCGCAGTAGGACATTTGCGCCAAATACTGCGGCAGCAAATTAAAAATTACTCATTTCAAGTAAATAACCACAATGCACGTGGTTTGGTTGAATCATTACGTTTTCTCAATATTGAATTAAATGTGTAAATTTTTTCAAGATTGAATAATCAATCAAGATTTAATTCTAATGAAATGAAAAAAAACCGCAGTAATACCCACATCCGCAGTAATACCCACACTCACCCTAATGTGCGTGAAGAGAGCAAAGACCGTTTTCGCTCCCGAGCGGGTAGTTTGCTGTTTTGTTCTCTTGGTGCATACGATATTAATTTCATTTCATTCCATGAACGGAAGGGGTTGTTAGTCGCCGGGGATTTGGTTAAATATCTATGCCGTCCGATTTCCCATACTACGTGACGGTACCGACTCAGTCACACTCATAGACAAGACCGGTAATAAGGCATTTGTGGCCCAGTAGATAAGACTTAACGGGAGGAGAGACTTCCGGTCGGTGGAACCGCTCTTTGCCCCCCGAAAATAGGTAGCAGGATCGGCCTTTCTGTTCATGTATGGAATAAAAATATTTCACATTGTTTGGAGGATAATTCCACTATTGATCCAAAAATATTTTATATTTGAAAAAAAATATATTTGAGAATGTATTCTTCATGCAAGGATGAACTTCGAGACAAGTTGCGATTTGAGAATATTTCTTTGCCGTGTGTTTGCGACTGCTCAAAAACAGACACTTGTCGGTGGACTGCGGTGACCTCCAAAAAGAGCTGATTTGATTTTAGGTAGAATTCAATTACTAGCTTTAATTGTTATCTTCGATGCGCGATTTATGGTAACCCGTCACAAATATTAGATACGCACTCTGGGGCGTATGAAGAAATCTACCACCGAGGGGAAACTCAGGATCGGATAACCGTGGCTTCGACCATAACCAAGAGCATACGAACTACCCTAGATTTGACACGCAGACCCTACCCTACGCCAAAAAATCATTCAAGGATTAGCGTCGGGATCACCTGCAGAAGGAAGCGGTTATTGGAAAACATTTACATACGAGAAGTACATGCGTAGCATACTGTCATCGCTAACTTCTTGGCTAGGTTGCGCAGTACTTCCGAACGCATTCTGGGAGTAAAATCGATACCGCCACCGTGGATTTCATACGTCAAAAGTTATTGGCACTTATGATCCGTCCACGTAGCAATAGGACTCGTGATTCCGGAGCGCTACACAAGTTGAAGCAGACCCGGTTCAGGATCGTCAACCTTCATCAGACTATTTTAGCTACCATAGTCTTACGTGGATTCACAGTTTGGGAGATCCTTGGAGCCAACAATTTATATTCCAGTGGACACGACAACCGGTGATGAGAAAAGTCTGTCGCCTTCGCCGAAGATCACTACAGTTATAGCATTTTGTTATCGCTGACCTCTCAACGAGGCGCTGAAATGCTTTTGGATATGTATGCTGTCTTGAACACTATTACCGCCACCATGGCTACCACAATAAGCCAACAGTGAGGACGAACAGTCAACGTGCAGTTACCGTGCAACGGTACTCCAGATTACCAACCGCAACACGATTGGTGCCAGTGAAATACAGGCAAGGCTAAGTTCAGGATTCTCGAACTATAACCAGATTGTCCGACCTCATCTGAAACCTGTCCCAGCTGAAGAGATCCTCAGAGTGAGCTACAGTCCAAGGGCTACCAACATCGGTAAGAAAAGTTCGCCATCCTGCTGAAAATGACCTACTTTGGTATAGCGAGCTTCTTCCGCCAACGTCTGAAGAGCAAACAGATTTTTCCCGATCTAATTATGGTGTGTATGAACCTGGCCGATTATGGATTTGATGAAAGAAGATGAAGCCAATATGTATCGTCGCGAACTGTTGCGAGGTCGGTGGAAAAGCATCTGAATTCGATCTCTCCGATATATAGTGAGCAGTTTGCAGAAGTCTGCATCGTACCGTACCATTCCGAGTTTTTTTCAATCAGCACTTACGATAATTCAGTCTCGGTATTTCTTTTCTCATATCCGTTTTGCATCTCTGTCATCGGCTCCAAGCGAGATACTATGCTATGCATATGACTATTGTAAGAGCACGAGGTCTCTCAGTTTTATAGTATAGAATGCCTTTCAGTTTTGATACGCTTAAAAGATGCATGATCATGCGCATAAATTTCAGTATCGCACCAACTTCATACAACTCTTCACTTGGGATTTTGAAAACTGAAAGTCGACGTCGCTGGTTAATACTTGCTGAATTTTTCATCCATTGCTGAGGCAAAGTTGTCACATATGCTTATAGATATAGGTGAGGTTTATATCATTATATCATAATTCGATTTGAGTTTTTCATTAGTAAAGTATTTATTCAGAGCAATAGGTCGTTTTTGCTTCGATTCATGCTTTTCTGGAGCGTCACGCGTCGAGCTGATGCCATAGATTCTATGACATAGAATATACTTCCGTTTGAATTGTTGTAATTAGAATCCTGAGATCCTTCGTACAACTACAATTTTATATGGGAACGTTGTTGAGTTAAGGGTTGAAACCCAATCGTAATAGTAAAGAGTAGTTTATTAATTATTATAACAGTTTCGTACAAAAGGTTTGAACTAATTTACGTATGAACTGATCTCTACTTTGGGTCCTGATGTTCTGACCCCGAGTGCGTCTTCTCGCCATCATTATATAACCAATTAGGAGGTCAATGCAGAGTGTGCAGATTCCTTTAGGTGTAAACATATGGCGCGTTGTGTATTACCTAATTGCTGCGCTTGCACATTCCTTGGTCTTTTGCATGTTTGACTTACAACATCATAACTTTTGCGCACTCGATTTACAACAGAATGTTGACTCAGCTTGATGAAATTAAATCTCTCGTGTCTCTCTGAAATGTATTTCCCGTATCATAATTTTCCGGACAATCGAATATTTCAATAAAAAGAATGAACACTTGAGTAATACATTCACTAGAGTATGCTTGGCAATTCACTTTGCTACACTACATTTGTAATTTCTCAAGAATTTTTCATCCCCATCTATACCTAGATTTATCCATGATTTCGAGCCATTCGGATTTATACCTCATCTTCATATGTTTCATCGGAAAATAAAAATCTAAAAACAAAAACTATCTGTACCGTACTGTTGAATACCCCACTCCAATTTATTTCGTTGTTTTGCATTGGAGGAGTCACCAAAACTGTGTAATTTATTGAATTTCATGGAAGCTATAATCGCGGACTGTCTTGTGAGATATATCTTATCCCCGGCCCAAATGACACTCGATAATTTTTATCCATAAGTTCATAATATCGTTTGTTATAAAACAAAACGATTGGGCCGCGGGAGATTCATGTTTGACTTTATATTTGTTTGTAATTATTGTTGACGCCCTGTTCCCTCCACCGTTTCTATAGACATTGCTATGTCAGCCGAGCGCATCCGTCGCAGTTCCCAAGATCAGAAGTTATTTTAGTATTACGTGAATTGGCACATCTGTGTGCCGTGACAGTCTCCGTGCGTAGCCAGCGACGTGGAGGAAGAACTGCGATGGTGAATATATTGGTCGAATTGACATGGAACGCACTCAACATATATGTATGCTTGGGGTCGGCCAGACTTTTTTTTCAGAATTGATGTCAATGTTGATCGGTAAACGTAATAAGTCGTGAAATTTGATGACAATTGCATGGATGAGATGTAATAAGTCGACAATTTGATTTGAACCGTACTGGGGGCTTCGCCTTTGCGCGCTTCACTCGCCCTTGGAATGGCTTGCCTAACTTTTTCTGACCTCCAGTGGCTCTGCTAACCTCCTCGGACCGTTCTCAGAAACTGTATGCGTTGATAATACTATGTCTCTCGCGCGACAAGACACTCGGACCTGGGCACCAAAAACTATGGCACAATAGGTCGGGACACGGGAAACCATGGCGCGATAGACCTAGAGACCGGGAACTATGGCGCGATAGACCTAGACACCGAAAACTATGGCGCGATAGACCTGGACGCCAGGAACTATGGCGCGATGGACCTAGAGACCAGGAACTATGGCGCGATCGACCTAGAGACCAGAAACTATGGCGCGATAGACCTAGACATCGAAAACTATGGCGCGATAGACACGGACGCCAGGAACTATGGCGCGATAGACCTGGACGCCAGGAACTATGGCGCGATAGACCTAGACGCCGAAAACCATGGCGCGATAGACCTAGACATGGAAAATCATGGCGCGATGGACCTAGACATCGAAAACCATGGCGCGATGGACCTAGACGCCAGGAACTATGGTGCGATGGACCTGGACACCAAGAATTGACCCTAATTACATGTAATTAGTGTGAAATTACAACCTAATTACATGTAATTGGTGTGAAATTTTGAACTAATTACATGTAATTAGTGTGAAATTCGAACCTAATTACATTTGCCAGATGTAATTAGACATTTTTCGGTTTCAATTACATGTAATTAGTGTGAAATTCGAACCTAATTACATTTGCCAGATGTAATTAGACATTTTTCGGTTTCAATTACATGTAATTAGTGTGTAATTTGTATCTAATTACATTTGGAAAATGTAATTAGTTCGGTTCTGGAGACTAATTACATTTGTAATTTGTAATTAGACGGGTTCTAATTACTAATTACATTTGTAATTTGTAATTAGTTCGGTTCTAATTACTAATTACATTTGTAATTTGTAATTAGTCCGGTTCTAATTACTAATTACATTTGTAATTTGTAATTAGTCCGGTTCTAATTACTAATTACATTTGTAATTTGTAATTAGTTCGGTTCTAATTACTAATTACATTTGTAATTTGTAATTAGTTCGGTTCTAATTACTAATTACATTTGTAATTTGTAATTAGATCGGTTCTAATTACTAATTACATTTGTAATTTGTAATTAGTTCGGTTCTAATTACTAATTACAACTGTAATTTGTAATTTGTGCAGTAATTAGTCACACTAAATATTTAGTAGCGCCCAACCCTGGTGGTCACACACAAAATTACTATTCTTACTGCAAAATCCAGCCACAAGAGTGAACGAATGAAGAAAAAAATACTCAGATCAATCCTTTTTCTGCTTGTAATTAAAGTACGAGGTGCTTGATCTGTTGTTTGATGTATGATCTGAAAAATACATTGCATACATTAGCGTTAGCAGAAGTCGACTCGATGAAGACATGCCATATGTACGTTTCGAAGCAATTTATACTCACTCCTTTATCATTTGATCAATGTAGAAAATTCAGTCGGATCGTAGATTGATGTGGTGGTCTTATTGCTGTAGATTCTATTCGGGTTCAACGTGAAGGAATGATTAACACTTATACTGGGTCACTCGGGGGCGCAAGGGTGTGGAGCGCGGCGAGTGCTAAACAATGTACCGGCGGGGTATGTGTGTGTATTATGTGTGTGGGGCAAGCCCCGGGTGTGGGTGAGAGGTGGGGGAGCGAGGGGATCAGGCCTTGTGGTCTGCGGGAAGGGGGATTGACGAGGATAGTTTGGCGGATAGGAAGGGGTAGTCGGGATCGACGTTTGGGTGTGGGACGGGGTGGTGGAAGGATGGTAGGACGGGGAGGTCGGGGAGGAGTGCCGTGTGGCGTGCGCACCGGGCCGGGTATCACGGGCTCGGGGCGAGTCGGTCGTCTCCGGACGGAGGCGAGTTCTTCGTCCTTCCTTCGAGGCAGGCGGCGGGGGAGACGAGAGTGGCAGATGAACTCTGGCTTCGGAGGCACGAGGATGGCGCTGTGGTCGACTACCACGGGACCAGTGAGTTGTCCGTTGATGATCACCCGAGTGTCGCGCCGTGGATGGAAACGACGACGATCCCAGGGGGAGATCGGGACTAGTCTCTTCTGCCAATCAGAGAGAGTCTCTGGTGGACAATCTGCCTCTATACCTTCGTCTGGTACAGGCGGTGGAGGGGTTGGCGGTTCAGAAATCGACCAACCACTCGTAGGAGGTTTCCGTGAGGAAAGACCCAAGGGAAAGGTGTCCGAGGACATAGGAGGAATAATCAAGGCGGATTATACTCCTTTAAAATACTTTATTAGCGTTTGATCACTG
Source organism: Euura lappo (assembly GCA_018257835.1). Classification (NCBI taxonomy): domain Eukaryota; kingdom Metazoa; phylum Arthropoda; class Insecta; order Hymenoptera; family Tenthredinidae; genus Euura; species Euura lappo. The sequence goes on from JAEUYN010002303.1 coordinate 50,316, forward strand.
GTGTCCCAGTGTAGCTCTTCACCAAGTGTTTTAGGCACGAGGTGGTATGTCAGACGATTAGGTGTCGAATGACGGGTAGCGAGTGAGTCGTGATTTACCGTTAGAAACTGAGGTATTATATTCTGATCTCGGGTTAATCCTTTTAGCGAGAGAAGGTCACGTGGGTCACGATCCTTGAGGATCCTGCATAAGCGCCACGTATTGTTGACACGGTGAGTCACCTGTTGTAGACGAGGTAAGCGCGCGGGGTCAGCGGTCAATCGAGCGTGTATCGATCGTCGCTCAGTGGCTACGTCATAGGCTATGTGTCGCGGGTTGCCAATGGGTAGGCGGTATACGCGTGCTGCCTGCGAGTAGGCGCTTTGAGTGGGTTTGTCATGCATCAACACGTAGTCGTAATTAAGCATCAAATTGTAGTTTAAAATGCCAGTCAATATTCAACCTGGAAATAACAGAACTTGCTTTGAATCGATAAGCTGATTACGGAAATAATAGGAAATAGCGTAGATTTTCATCATTCAACTCCCGCGTTTATCGTTGCAAGGCAATGACGTAGATATATGTCCAGTAATAATTGTTTACAGGTGTAGCAAAATATCACTCATAGTAACTACTTACAAATATTCACGAAAAAAAGTGTTACTTACGTTTTGACTACTCGACGTATAGTTTTGAAACTAATGCAGAGTAGAATTGCCTCACCCCAGTGTAAGTGAATTTCTTAATATTTGATGATTCTTCAGATTGGCTTGATGAAAAATCGGAATAATGCTTAACACATGTGAGTCCTTACTCTTTGGCAACGAATCGGTAAGTTAAATAATTAGCTGTCTTCTAATAACCTTAACTAATGGCACGTCAGAATCAGGCGAAGAAGAAACGATTATCTGATGTCGATGATTAATGGACAACGTCGGGTTAAGGTAGTTCTGGAGGTACACGTATCAGCCAGAAGTTCCGACCGCAGCGCGCAGTAAAACCCGATGGTTATATCATGCCATAGGTTAGGAACTCTTGACAGAGCTTGTACTCTCCGTCCGTCCTAGACAATCACACCTCATGCATGGATAGGTCCCCTACACACAGTTACCGCGCGCCCATCGCTCCGTCGCAGCGAACACAGTGCGGCTGAGCGAGACAGAGAGTGTGTCTCGGTTCCGTGTCGAATAGAATTATTATTTTTCGTGAGTCGATATCTCCAAAACTAAGTAGTAGAAAATTGCCATTTTTTTTTAAATTCATCCCACAATAGTACTGTATACACTAGTGGTTTTATTTGAAAATTGTAAGTTCCGTTTAGCGTCTATAATAAAAAATGTAAACAAAGTCCTATCGGTTCACGTGTTAGGTATAGGCGGCGCGTAAGAAACAACCGATCTTCAATTTCGATTATCTGACAAACTAAGTAGTGGATTGAGTTAAAAATCAAGGAATCGGTTCGTGAAGGTTATGTTTACACTATACTAAAATTTCAGGCGATTCGTAAGTTTTTCGAAAAACTCCAGAACTACCTTAATGCGACTTTTTTAAATGAATCGAATGACATGAATATGCTGTGGTATTACTCTTACTGCTGATGAACCAATATTCAATTTATTGATAAGTGAAAAATAAAAATAGGTCGTGTTGCCATTAACCACTCCAAATCCAAAATAACAATTGCGTTGCTATTTGAAATAAATCAACAACTCTTCATCGCAAGAACTTCATCTCAACGGGTTCATAAAAACTTTGAAAAAATTTAAATCATTGAAATGGCACTAAAAGTTCCAGCACTGACGCAATCAGCGGTTTTACAGGAAGTTCAGCATGATGACAATACGCTGTAAGTTCGAAACATGTTTCGCCTCGGTATTATTTTTCTTTCTCTCCATAAATCCCTAATAGATGTGAAAACGTAACTTGATTTCCAGGCATATCGTAGGATTTGTGGATTCGATCATGGGTCAGCAAACGGTCGGTCGGAAGCGAAGCTTCAGTTTATTCAAAATCGTAATTAGCAACGGAGACTTAAAAGTTAAAGTTTTATCATGGCAAGATCAAATTCCAGTATTTTCCCATCTCATAAAATATCATGAGGTAAAAAACATACATCGCTCATACACGAACAAATATTTATTTCATGGTTCACCTCAATTTTTCAACAACTTTTTCAGATTATCGAATTCCTAAATATCAAGGCGGTCGCGGTCGACCTGCGGCACAATAAAATCGATGAAGATTTCGTGGATTATGATTTATCAATCCAACGGGCGACCAAGCTTATTTTCCACGGACCTTTGAACGTTGTTGATAGACCTGCTCCGAAGTTAGCGGAAAAAGTGCAGATAAAACACGCCGCAGCGTACCAGGGAGTCAAAAGTAAGACGCACAATAAATACTTATAGGGAAACATGAAAAAAATTACCGTAGTCTCCTTGAAGACGAAACATTTTTCGTTTGATTATAAAATTGAATTCTTGTGAAGCTGTTTCGTGAAAAAAATAATCCTCAAAATCTAGGCTGTAACGATTAAATTGATGAAAAAATTAATAAGTATCGTGCTTAGCTGTCGAAGGATACTTATGCGTGCCTTTCGTGCGCATGACGACCGGCCAAGGAACATGCAGTTTCGGTAGCAGCGCTGTTTCGGACGGCGCGTACAAACTTCGACTTCAGGTGGCGAATCATGTCGACGTTCCTGCTTTGGTACCAGGCTGCCACGTATCAATTACGGGACTGATTAAAAAAAGCGAAAAGTGTACGTGTAAATTGACCAACTTTCACGTTAAGAATATAATTTCGATGACTTTTATACGGTTGATAATTTGTTGACAGCCGAATCTGTGTTCATGCAATTGGAACACATGGCCGAAATCAAGAAAATCGACGATAAAACGCTCAGCGTGGAAGAATTGGCGAATTGTTTCAGAAGACCGCTGACAGAGGTTCCAGTGGACGTTCTTGAGAGTGAAACGGACGCACTCTGAGATTTTCTTTGGTCTCCGCTTCGATGTGTGTTCACGTCAACAACGTGATCGGGTTATTGAAAGTGAAACGGACACACTCCGAGATTTTCTTTCGTCTCCGCTTCCATGTGTGTTCACGTCAACAATGTGATCGAGTTCACATTGACTATAATTTATTAATTTTTTTCATTCATTATGTTTGAACCGACGGTAGTATGGAATAACTTGACCTCACAAATTGTGCCAGAAGAAGTGCCAGAAGAAGGTGAATCTCATATTGTGCCAGAAGAACGTGACATATCCTATGCCTAAACACGGGGGACATCACGTTCTTCTGGCACAATCTGAGATCTCACGTTCTTCTGCCACAGTTCAAGATGTCATGTTCTTCCATACTGCTGTCGAAACACCCTTACACCGTTGAATAAATTGAATTTTGAGTGTTATATGTGTTATTGTTTCGCACTAAAAGAACCGTCAGACTGTCTCAGATATTCTGATGCTTCTAGCTTTGACATATAGTTATCAGCTGACTTTAGAATAATACCGTAAGTGTGTATTCTTGACCTCAGGATAATGTGTGTGTAGATTCTTGGAAATGAAGGTCATAAACGAGTTTTTTTTTTTACCAAAAAACGTAACGTTTCGGCTCGTGGGGATAGTTTAGTTTAGTTTATTTCCATGGGGCAAAGCCCCCTAGGATTTCGAAAGAGTACACCAGAATACAAGATATTTTATACTATACAAAATAATAATAATAACACTATGCATATATATATATATAGGTATGTTACTACTTTATATACGTATATATAAAGTAGTGACGAGAACAATAAGGACCTGGGTAACAGGATATCACAGCCGATCTTACTAACAGTGGGGAGAGCCCTCCTCAGACGAAATGCATTCTTTATTGTCTGTTCGAACAAAATTTTACAGTTAGAATAATACCATTCTGACAGAAGCTCTGACAGTTTTCAGCTCAAACTTCAGAGACTCAGTTCAGACAGCTGGCAGTATCTTCGCTATCGGTTATGTCAGGTTAGATTAGATATTAATTTCTCTCGCCGAACGTTAATTTCTCTCGCCGATGAGAGAAATTAACATCTACTGAATTCAACCTGACCTAATCATCAGCAAGTCCTGTTTTTTACTAAAGGTTCGCAGTTTATTTTCCACGTCGGTTGTCGGTGAGGGCAGGTTATATCAGGTTAGATTTATTAGATGTTAATTTTCTGCAGTTTTATCATCAGCGTCGCAGTTTCTACCATCGCAGTTTCTTTCACGCACCGCAGTTCATTCGTCGCGGTTTGCGAACCTTTGGTAATTCGTCGCAGTCTCTTTATCGCATCGCAGTTTATTTTTCTAATAATCGGTTAGGTCAGGTTCGCAGTGACAGTTCTGACAGTTCAGCCGTAGGGTTGCAGTGACAGTTAGCTCTCGGCTCACCTCAGACCGAACGCGACTCGCGCAGCCAATCGCAGCGCGAATAAAGCGACAAAAATAAGCAACGATAATTCGATCATCGGCCGCGTTCGGGTGTGACACCAACTTTTTACTACAGGGATTATTCTTTGACAGGCTTGACTTGGCAGTAGCGTCCGATTTCATAACTTTTCCGAACAAAATAATTTTGGTGGGCAGTTATTTTTATAGAGACTTTTTAATTGGTTGAGATACTTTTGTGGGTGATTACCACATTAATAGTACATTCCGATACGCGGGTGAAAGGGTTACTTTCACACATGTATCGAAAAAATTTTCAGCACAAACGCGCGTAAAGTCCGACGCAAGCGTGCATATAATGGCACTTCTTCGCACGGCGTGATGAAATGTACTATTTTGGAACGCATGTTATCGTACTACGTTTTTCTGAAAGTATTATTTTTCAGGAGTTTAACGTCCAAATTTGGCTTACAAATATAAAAAATAGACGAAGTTATGATTTTTTATGCGAAAGAGCGTCTTTTTTGCATATTTACCTCTTCATGATTTTTATTCAGTAAGTTGTAAATTTTTAGTTCAAAAATCAAATTTTCGTCCATTATTTAGGAAGTTTGAAGCATGTTCTATAATTTTTCTAAATACTTTGGAGTGATAGCTTACTGGCGAATTTTTTCAAAGTTTGTAAAACCAAAAAACGGTTAACCAAACATTCCTTTCAAATGTGAAGATGCTTCCATGATATAAGGAATTCTCGGTATAAGGCCAAAAACATGAAATTAAGATAACTGAAAAACGAATGTCGAATCGTGTGTGATAGTAGATGAAATATACCATATAACTACCAATAGACGTAAATTCGTAATTTCATATAATCGTACCTTCGTCTGGTACATACATTTGATAAAATATACTTGTGCATAATTCCATCGGATTTTGTTTGTGTTCGGAAAGCGGGTATGAACGATTTGGAATTTATTTACGGATATCTCACTATGCGCACGATACTATTCCCGGATAAAATGTTTATACGAATACATATGGCAAGATAGAATTACACAAAATCATAGGTCCACATATGATTTTGTATCCTGTGGTATACTTCAAGATGATCCCGAAAGAATATTTTTTCCGAGACCATAGAAGCTGTTTTATGCTGATTAACAATGTTTTACACCCTTCAAGAGAATGAGTATTTTTTATCCGCTTCAAGTTTTGAAAACTCTCCGAATTTTATTCACAATCACTGTACAATGAAAAATAAATTTGGAATAATCGTACGAAAATTTCGAATCACATAAACAATACCAATAATACTAATCGAATTGAGTACGTTGAACACGGAAGTAACTCGAAATAAACCGAATTGAAAAAAATTGGGGGCAGAGTTCTACCATCATACTATAAGATTCCTAAAAATTGGACTGGATTGATTGAAATAGGACTCGGTAAAGTTTTCAGCAGGAAATTCATGATGGAAGTATATGTGTACTTAGGCGATGTACGTAGTATTGTTAACGATCACTTACCGTGTATGTATATATGTACATCTTGCTGAGCAGGATCCTGCACAAAATATCCTTCGGTCGAATTAAGCGACGATAAAATTTAAATACACCTTGGTTGAGTTCGTGCTAAGCGGATTGAATAGTCTTCACATGCAGTACTACGCTTTTCTTGGCAACATTTCTGTCCGCTGAATGCAAGTTTGACGATAAGCTAAGGATTTTTACGGGACTGAATTCGAATATGATGACGTGATTCGAAACTCTGGACTAGTTGATGAATGCCGCTGTCAACTGTCGTCGCGGCCATTACCATTTTAGGTAGGAATACATTTAGCGTCGTTATTATTGCGTGAAACAAAGATATTTTGGGGTGAAGGTGTTCAGAATTTCATGCGGAATTCCACTATTATCTTCTTTTTTGCTTCTATTACGCGTAGGCTTTGATATCAGTGGAAATAAGTGCCGCGGCTACTTGGGCGACTGACTACAGCATGCTCTTAATTAGGGGGCACATCCGAGTAGATTGCTGTGAAAGTAGGCGAATTTGGGGAATTTTTATCTCAAAAACTATCAATTAGATTCAATTTTTTTTCTTTCATTGTAAAATTTACCCATCCACGTATGTTTAAGTGATTTTTTTTATCTGAATATATCTACTCGTTATAGTGGCCGGCGTGAAACTTGTCCCATAACTAACGGGATCTTGAAATATCATATATTGATTCCTTTGCTGTGGAGGTTTTTTTTTTTCATAAAATGGTGAACGTTGAAACTTCATCGTTAGTTTTTCCGGCCCAAATGTAACGCGTTTTTGGATCATGAACAAAAAATTGCATTGAAAAAAAACCTACGTCAGTAGATGTATTCGGATACAAAAATTACTAAACATACTTGAATGTGTGAACTTTAGAATGAAAGAAAAAAAATTGAATGTTTTTTAGATAAAAATTCCCAAAATTCACCTACATTTACAGCAATCTACTCGGATGTGCCCCCTGAAGCGCATCGGAATCGCACGAGCCGAAGGCGAGTCACCAACTTCGCGTCACCAACTTCCCGCACTTGCTGCACAATATACTATTATTCTCGGGATGTGACAGATAACAGATGTGTACAGACAATGAGATTTTCAATAAGCATGGAATAAAGTAAAGAATATCTAAATTTCCATCAACAAAAATGAGGTGCAGGATCCTTTGTTTCTCGACGGAGTTTCTTCTTAACTGGCTGGAATTTTAGACTTCCTTCGGATTTAGAGAGAGGGGTTCCCCCGTCCCAGCCTGACTCCCCAGTGAGTTACGTCGTATCTTTGAGGAAGAAATTAGATGAAATTCACGATTTTGCGAGAAATAGGATTAAAGTTAGCTCGAACAGAATGAAAGCCAGATACGATATCAGGGCTCGGAATTTAAGATTCGAAAGTGGGGATAAAGTTTGGCTTTTCCAACCCCGTCGTGAGAAGGGCAAGTGTCCCAAGTTACAGAGTAATTGGGAAGGCCCTTACGTCGTCGTAACTCGCATCAACGATGTTATCTACAGAATTCAGCGTTTTGAGGAGCTCCCTCGGAGGCGCCGGGTAACCTCAAAACTCAAACCTAGGGTCGTCCACATGGATCGTTTAGCCCCTTACGATGCCAGAGTCTCGCTAGTCGAATCTATGGGAGGGCGGAAACAATTAGAAATTCGCAGCTTTTGCAAGATAAGTCGATCCTGGATTGCTGTCCGTTGGCGGTTCAACAGCCAGAAGAGATCACGGCTAGCCTCGTCTCTTGCACCACCTGGTCCCCAGAGTTGCCACTAGGATCCGGAAGTAGGAACTTTCCGCCTTTCACTATAGTTGTTGAAGGAAATATTGGTTGCGGTAAGACTACGTTCACAAAAAGGTTCTTGGAGGACCCTCAGATCTTCACCTTATTAGAACCCCTAGAGGAATATCGTAATGTTGGAGGCGTCAATTTATTGGAGAGGATGTATACAGACCCTGCAAGGTACGGGTTTCAATTCCAGCATCACGTATTAATGACGATGAGAGAACGGCACCTTCTACAAACGTCTCTCCCCGTCAAAGTAATGGAAAGGTCAATCTACAGTGGAAACTGTTTTGTTGAGGCTCGAAAGAGGTTAGGTGGGTTCGATGACGTCGAGGCCCACGTATTGACTAGAAGCTGTAAAATCTTCACCGACAGTTCCCCTGCTTTTGACGTGGATTTGATTGTGTATCTGAGATTACCTCCCGAAGTAACGTTCGCTCGCGTTCAAACTCGAGCGCGTAGAGAAGAAGCGGGTCTCACTTTAGAATATTTATCGGCTCTACATAACGTCCATGAGGATTGGTTGATTAAACAAACGTATTCTTCAGTTCCTGCTCCTGTGTTGATTTTGGACGCAGAAGCTTCTGCGGATTCGGTCTACAGAAGTTTTTGCGAGGTTATGCGAGGTTAGCTGTCAGCCGAGGTTATGCTCTCACTCTGAAGGGAGTTTCGGCTGTGTTCGACTCTCGTTCCGATGAAGTTCGGTTCGTGGCTTCGGAAGCGCTCGGGTTTTCCCTCTACTATCGGTAACTTCATTCGAGTCATTTGATTTTAGGTATTTAACGAGAGTAATTCAATGCAACAAAATGAAAGACATGAACCTGTAAAACTTTTAGGCTTTATTGATAAATATTAGTGGTGGGTTTTAGTCGGGAACGACAAGATTCAGCGTCCCGGTCCCTCTTCGTTGGCGAGTCCTGCCTCCGGTCCGACTTGAAAACGCTCCCACGCCTCCGCGGCATACAGATATTTCGCCTGCAAGCAACCCCGGCATACTTTTGCTTCTAATATTTCACTAATGAGCCCTTTGTCACAGTAGTAACAGATTGGAGCCCACGTCCCTCTCGCGTACAAGAAGTGCTCCTCTCGGGGTCGCCTAACAGCATCTCCGGAGATGCTTTAACGATGATTGAAATGGTTAATTCTCTCTGGATTTGTCCAGGAGTTAAACGCAATGGGACATTCGCTCACGGATTATTGTAGCACTCGATGCAAGCCTTTTGGGTCGCTCCCCCGTCGCTCACCTCTACGTATCGTACGACTCCACAATGCGCTGCGCGCCACTGCTCTTCGTACCAGCTCCCGAAGCTGTTCATTTCCATGAGGGCCGCGTCCCTCCAAGCACATTTCTCCAGGAAGACCCTGATTGACGCGATGCTTGGACTGTCGAGAGTGGACATGTTTGACGCGTGGACGGATAACGATGAATGATCGTTTCCAATACACAAGAACAAAGGAGGATTGACGGTTGTTTTGTTTCAATTGACTTTGCTTGCTCTGTTTTCCTTATTTTTATCATGTGTGAAAAGGACAAAATCCCATTTCGCTGAACAACAAAAAAAAAAAAATTGTTTGAGGGCGGAGATTTGATTCTTTGGATTCCCGTGTATTATCTGAGGATTCACCCTTGTCCTTCGATTCCTAGATGGTTTTCCTTGTTCCCCTGGACCTTCTGTGACCGTTGGCCAATTCCCGACATTTCCGTGCTCTCGTTCTCCGGGCGTGAATCTTCGTGATCAACGTTTCGCGGAGTCCTGACTTTCTCCAGGTCTACCTTCCCTGAGTTTCTTCAAGTCTCCTTGCCTGAGTTCCTGAGATCCTGAGATCCTCATGTTCCTGAGTTCGTTTTCACGGACAAGAGTTGGTGTTTGTTCGTGATACCACGCATGTCCGATCTCACTAGAGTCTAGTGCCTAGGGACTATTCAAAGTCTAGGGACCTTTAGGTGTATAGGTTGAAGCGGCGTGAGCCGAGACTCTCTCTCTGTACGAAGATGGCGAACAACGCGTCTCGTCAAAACGCGCAATAATGTATTTCAATAAATAAAGAAGGTATTAAAGCAAAAAGATACTAGATATAAGCATTTATTAACGCAATAACAAACATGGTCCTTCGAGCGTGGATTCGTAGATCCAGAAAGTGAAAATAAAAGACAATAAGTGACCGCGAGTGAAACCGGCATAGACACGCTTGGGACGCTCCCGGCTCCGACCTGAAACAAAGAAACAACAAGTCTAAGTGAACAAGTGCATAAATGTTCATCTAAATTAACAATTAAAAGTGAAGTTTAAGTATCGAAGAAGCAAGCGTCGTTCGTACACACGCACACATCGAAGAAGCAAGCGTCGTTCGTACACACGCACACATCCAAGAAGAAAGCGTCGTTCGTACACACGCACACATCGAAGAAGCAAGCGTCGTTCGTACACACGCACACATCCAAGAAGAAAGCGTCGTTCGTACACACGCACACATCGAAGAAGCAAGCGTCGTTCGTACACACGCACACATCCAAGAAGAAAGCGTCGTTCGTATACACGCACACATCGAAGAAGCAAGCGTCGTTCGTACACACGCACACATCCAAGAAGAAAGCGTCGTTCGTACACACGCACACATCCAAGAAGAAAGCGTCGTTCGTACACACACACACATCGAAGAAGCAAGCGTCGTTCGTACACACGAACACATTCGAGAAGGAAGCGTCGATCACGCACACACAAGCGAGCGTCGTTCGTAGACACGGACACATCAAACAAGAAGAAGCTGCCTGTCAACGCGGACTGGGGGTTCAACAAGGAATTCAGAGGAGATTGGGCATTGCAGAAGCAGAAAGTAACCGGCAGAGGTAAGTGAGTCTCAAACTCCCTTCCCGCTAATTATATCCCAAGTCCCAATTTCTACTCCTTCACGACGACAAAAGACAAGATGACTGAGTTGAAAGAGTTAATATTCAAACGCGGTCAAATTAAGGCCCAACTCACGAGATTCCAAAGTTTCATTAAGACATGTACAGATGCAACGATATCGCAGTTGCCCAACAGATTAAGTAGGGCTGAAGGGTTAATGAATACGTTCGAAGCGATCCAAGCGGACGTAGAAGCTATCGCCCTATCCAAGACAATAAACGAAAACGGAGAACAGGATCTCGGAGCTGTCCACCAATTGGAGCAGCAGTTTGAAGAAGCACGTCGCTTGTTTGAAGATCAATATTTCGAAGTCATCGAAAGGGGTAAAGCGAAGATTCCAGCGCCTCCGCCACCTCCAGCAGACAATGCGCCAGCTCAAGGCGCAGCTCCCGCAGACGAAGGGATAAGAACCAACGTTAAACTGCCAACTTTGACGTTGCCAACATTCAATGGTAACTATGACCAATGGTTATTATTCAAAGATTCCTTCAAGTCGCTGATACACTCTAATAAGAAGCTCAGCGATGTTCAAAAGTTTCAATATCTAAGAAGTTCGCTAAAAGATGAAGCGCTCCAAGTAATTCAATCCTTGGAGACTTCGGAAGAAAATTACGAAATCGGATGGTCACTACTGACTCAACGATATGAAAACAAGAGGTTAATAATAAACACTCACATGAAGGAACTCTTTGACCTCACAGCAGTAACTAAGGGAAGCCTATCGTCGCTGCGCCAATTCATCGACAAGATTCAAACGCACATGAGGGCGCTGCAGTCCCTTGGACAACCAGTGGATAAATGGGACACCGTTTTAATCCATATTCTAAGCAGCAGGTTGGATTTCAACACCAGAAAAGACTGGGAAATCTACACTGGCAACAAAGAAGAAGGAAGTATGCCCACGATGAAACAGTGGATTGAATTCCTGACGAGCCGCTGCCATACATTGGAACTCGTCGAGGGAACTGCCTCCAAGCAGAACAACACGAAACCATTTAACTTCAAGAAGTCAGAAGGTAAAGTTGCTTTAGCTGCAACTACTGCCCAATGCGGATATTGTGAAGGTTCACATTTCATCAACCGATGCGAAGGCTTTATCAAGTTAACGATCCCGCAAAGGCAAAGCGAAGCTAACAACAAGCATCTTTGCATTAACTGCTTAAGAAAGGGTCACTATGCCCAAGACTGTAGTTCATCCTCCTGTAAAAGGTGTTCCAGAAAACATAACACACTGCTACATATGGAAAAAGGAACTTACCATGGTGGCAATCAACGAGAACAAGCTACAGATCAGAGCGACACAACGACAAGATCAAGCAAAGAAGAATCGAAGACGAAGGCCACAGTTTCAGCCTATTGTTCTCACGATCAAGACGAATTGGAAGAGCAGACTCCAATCAACCAAACCCAAGAAGAGGGAGCGTCAATCGTAACCCATATGCAGAAAACTCACTCACAAGTAATCCTTTCGACAGCCCAAGTGCATGTATTCGATGCGGAAGGAAATCCAAAGAGATGTAGAGTACTTCTGGACCCGGGATCTCAGTCCAGCTTGATCACCAAGGCATTCCTCAGCAAGTTGAAGCTACCAAGCAACAAAGTAAATATCCCCATAAGCGGTGTAAGCCGAAGCAGGTCGAATATAAGCGAGTCAGTGTCGGTGAAGCTGAAATCACTACACAATAGTTACCAAGCAACAATAGAATGTCTCGTGCTAGACTCTATTACTGACTCACTACCGCAAGTCAAGATAAATACCCAAGTCCTGAATATTCCACCACACATACGTCTGGCGGATCCTAAGTACGACACTCCAGGAGCAATCGATCTACTTATCGGAGCAGGCCTATTCTGGCATCTGTTATGTGTGGGAAGAGAAGGACTGGGTAAGGATCAACCGATACTCCAAAAGACTTTACTAGGCTGGGTCATTGGAGGAGAGATGAGAAGCGCTCCTCAAGGAAGAATAGCAATACACTGTCTAGCTGTGAATCAACGTGCTGACGAAGCGATGGAAAGACATTGGAGAATGGAAGAAATAACACTCAAGAAATATCCAACAAAGGAAGAAAAGCTGTGCGAACAGCACTACAACGAAACAGTCAGGCGCACGCCAGAAGGAAGATTCATACTACGACTACCTGTGGACCCAGCGGTGGAACTAGGAGAGTCAAGACAAGGAGCGCTAAGAAGACTGAGGAGCACAGAATACAAGCTTCAAGCAGAGCCCGAACTAAAAGCAGAGTACGTGAGGTTCCTAACTGAGTACGAGGAGTTAGGGCACATGACGCCTGTTAAGGAGGAAACAAAGAAGTCTACGAATGAGGTATACTACTTACCGCATCAGCCAGTCGTGCGAACCACGAGCCTGACGACAAAGGTGCGTGTCGTGTTCGACGGCTCAGCTAAAACTTCACTAAGAACCTCGTTGAACGATAAGTTACTAACTGGTCCTAACCTACAAGAAGACATAGTCGACATCATCCTGCGATTCCGGACACATCAGTATGTTCTCACCGCTGACGTGGCAATGATGTTTCGACAAATCCTTATCGCAGAAGAAGACAGAGATCTTCAACGTATATTATGGAGATCAGATCCTAATCAACCCGTACAGGAGTACACCCTGAACACGGTCACATACGGCACGTCGTGTGCTCCGTATCTAGCCATGCGGTGCCTTAAACAGGTGGCTAGAGAAGAAGGCTCAGAACTGCCCCTTGCGGCAAGAGCAATGCAACAAGACTGTTATATGGACGACATATTAACAGGTTGTGACTCATTCAACGAAGCTCAAGAGTTACAAAAACAGCTTCAAGAATTATTGGCTAGAGCCAAGTTCCCCCTACGAAAGTGGAGATGTAACGACGCCAAGGTGTTGGAACATCTAGAAGAGGAAAATCGAGCCGACGAATTGATGATCCTGAAGATGGAAGACACATTGAAGACTCTCGGCTTGTTGTGGAACGCAGCACAAGACACACTGCAGTACACCGTCGAAGTTGAAGAAGGGTGGAAACCTACGAAAAGAAGCATATTATCACAAATAGCAAGAATTTATGATCCGTTGGGGCTCATCGGTCCGATAATGATCACCGCGAAGATGATTATGCAAGAGTTGTGGAAGCTACAGCTCTCGTGGGATGAGTCAGTACCTCAATCACTCTACTCGATTTGGTGCAATTATTATCGCGCCTTGCCTAAACTAAATCGATTGAGAATCCCACGGAATATAAATCCTAAGAATGCCGGTCCGAACATGGACCTTCATGGATTTAGCGACGCATCGGAGAAGGGGTACGGAGCCTGCATTTACTGTGCCTATCAAGACATCGATGGAATAATCTCATCATACCTGCTATGTTCCAAGTCTAAGGTAGCACCTCTCAAGTCGGTGTCACTACCCAGACTCGAACTAAGCGCAGCATTACTACTTGCACGACTCATGACCGTCGTCTGGAAGGCCTTGGGAGAAAAGGTCAGATACACTCATCTGTGGAGTGACTCTACTATTGTGTTGAGTTGGGTCAAGACTCAGCCACACACGCTGAAGACTTTCGTTGCCAACCGGGTAGCGGAAATACAGGAACTTGTTCCAGAAGTCCAATGGTTCCATGTACCCTCGAAAGAGAATCCTGCAGATCTCCTATCGCGAGGCGTACCAGTAGACGCATTGCTTGACAACCAACTATGGTGGGCAGGACCCCATTGGTTATCAACAGAAGTGTGGCCTGAGCAGCCAGTCTACAAGCAAGAAGAAGTCATCGAACGAAAAATCCAAGTATTAGTATTAACTTACTCACCGCTAAGCGTCCTATTTAAATATTCAAAGTACGACAAACTACTACGCGTCGTAGCCTACTGTCACAGGTTCATCAACAAGGCCAAGGGCAATCACGACGTGGGTCCGTTGACCGTAGAAGAACTACAAAGGGCTGACACTTCCATAATACGCATGGTTCAGAAGGAAAGATTTCAGCTAGAAATCAAGCAACTACAAGCTCATCAACAGTTGAGTCACAACAGTACTCTACTCACGCTGAAACCATTCCTAGGTGATGACAAACTCATTCGCGTGGGTGGTCGGTTAGCACATGCGGACATACTAGAAACTCAACGACATCCCATCGTTTTGCCGTCAAGACACTTCGTAACGGAATTAATCATGCAGCAAGAGCATCGTCGACTGTTACACTGCGGTCCGGAGCTTCTTTTGAACTCAATAAGACAAAAATACTGGCCTCTGTCTGGACGTCGAGAAGCTAGAAAGGTCACAAGAAATTTCCTGCAGTGTTTCCGGTATCAACCAACGCCAATCAAAACTATGATGGCAGATTTGCCAAAAGCAAGACTGGAAGAGTTCAGTAGACCGTTCGACCGATGTGGAATAGACTACGCTGGTCCATTCCAGCTCAGAGAAAACAAGAGAAGAGGCAGGGTACCTATGGCTAAAGCTTACGTTGCCGTATTCGTCTGCTTTAGTACCAAGGCGGTGCATGTTGAACTAGTGAGCAGTTTGACTACCGAGGCTTTCCTAGCCGCATTGCGAAGATTTGCCGCAAGAAGAGGGACGCCTTCCCATATCTATTCGGATAACGCAACTAACTTTGTAGGCGCTAATCGAGATCTCACCGAGGTTTTCGAATTTCTAACACAATCAAGAGAGGAAATTACAAGGAAGCTGGCCATGCAAAGGATCTCTTGGCATTTCATACCACCACGATCTCCCCATTTTGGAGGCTTGTGGGAAGCGGCGGTAAAAAGCGTAAAAAAGCATCTCAAAATAACCCTTCAAGGCTTGACATACACGTATGAAGAGTATAACACCCTTTTGATAGAAATAGAGGCGGTCCTCAATTCCCGTCCACTTACCACTATATCATCCGATCCCAGCGACATGACAGCTCTCACCCCGTCCCATTTCCTTATCGGAGACTCACTACTCGCACCTGCACAGAAATATTATTATGATGTTTCCGATAATCGGTTGACAAGGTGGCAGCACCTTCAAAAATTGCATCAGCACTTTTGGCAGCGCTGGCGACGTGAATACTTGAACACATTGCAAACTAGAACGAAATGGCACAAGAATGGAACCAATCTAAAAATCGGTTCTCTCGTATTACTCATCGATGATAACTCACCTCCACTACATTGGCCCATGGCTCGAGTCCTAGCAGTCCATCCGGGTGAAGATGGTATCGTCCGAGTGGCCACAGTACGAACTGCGACCGGCACCTTTAAAAGAGCAGTACGCAAGCTCTGTGCCATCCCTGAAGAAGTTTGAAAGAAACAGATAAATAATATTGATTGTTTATGTTTAAATTAGTATTAAAACTTACCTCGATTATATATCAGATGATTATCTCGTTGTTTATGAAGAAAATATTCAGATATTTATTAGTCATAAGTCAAATGTTACTTACCTCAACTTTTATTACCACTAAGAGTATTACAAATTACATCTTAGACATTTATTAGTTATAAGTGATATGTTATTTATTTCAATTCATGACTGACTATGGATATTTCAAAGAATTGTTTAATTATATGTTAAGAAAAATGATTCAGTTTATAAGAAGATTGTTCACATAATATCCACGAAAGCTTGAGTTTTGAAAGCGTTCTTTCAAGGCGGGCGGCATGTTCGTGATACCACGCATGTCCGATCTCACTAGAGTCTAGTGCCTAGGGACTATTCAAAGTCTAGGGACCTTTAGGTGTATAGGTTGAAGCGGCGTGAGCCGAGACTCTCTCTCTGTACGAAGATGGCGAACAACGCGTCTCGTCAAAACGCGCAATAATGTATTTCAATAAATAAAGAAGGTATTAAAGCAAAAAGATACGAGATATAAGCATTTATTAACGCAATAACAAACAGTGTTCGACCGCGTTCTCGGGGTTTTCTGCGGTTTACCCCGAGAGTGAAGACGAATGTCGCGCGGTAGTCGGGAGAACGACCACCCCTTTGAGCCGCAGCTCCGATTCTCTCGATGGAAGACGACACCCAGCGCGTCGTCCCCGACGACCCGTTTCCGAGTCGGGACGACTCTTCGTTCGAGGGGGCAGTGTAACGGAGGTGCCACCTCACTTCATAAACACTTTGTGTATGACCTTAAAGATATGTCTTCTGATGTTAAATAACTGAAGAGAAATAACTGAATCTTCTGGTCGCTTCAACGACCAGCATTATTGTGAATATCAGTCCTGTTTCAGACTTTAAAGAGAAAACACATATATTTTCGCTCATTGAATAAATCCTCTTTCGCTTGAAATATTTACTCTCCCGTGTCGCCTTAGTCATTTTGAGGGAACCCCTTTATTATTCTGAAACACGGTCCCATCCGGAGTTTCAATATGGGGCTGTCCACGTCAATTCACCTAGCCTCCAGACCACAACTTTTTTGATTTGCTTCGTAATTTTTTCTATTGTTGCCCTTGCTCTAAAACATTTTTCTGAATTTTTTCAGATTTTTAAAAAATACCCTTTGTGAGTTATGATTTTTTTTCGACCAAAAAGAAGGACCATTTTTAAAAATCTGAAAAAATTCACAAAAATCCTCTGACTGACGTAGAACCGTCTCCCATATGCGAGAATATGGAACGAATTTTTTATATATTTTTTAAATATTTTTTTACGAATTGATTGGTTTTTTTCTTTTGTTTTTCAAGTAAACACTACACCCACGACTTTTATCCTTTCTAGATCTGCCAGCACTATTTTCGAATTATACGAATGGGAAGAAATTGGTATTCAACTACTCAGTTACTAGAACAATTATTACGATCCAGTATTCATTTTGCTCCAAGGATAAAATGTGGAAAAAATTGGTCGTTTCAGCTCGTGTTCATCGTTTCTGTGATATACACTTTGAAACAAACAATTTTTTCCACATTTTATCCTTAGAGCAAAATGAATACTGGATCGAACTAATTGTTCTAGTAACTGACCAGTTGAATACCAATGTCTTCCCATTACGAAAATAGTGCTGGCCGATCCAGAAAGGATAAAAGTCGTGGGGGTAGCGTTTACTTAAAAAAAAAAATTCAAAAAAAATCAATCAATTCGTAACAAAAAATATTTAAAAAATTCGTTCCACATTCTCGCAAATGGGAGACTGTTCTACGTCAGTCTGAGGATTTTTGTGAATTTTTTCAGATTTTTAAAAATGGTCCTTCTTTTTGGTCGAAAAAAAATCATAACTCACAAAGGGTATTTTTTAAAAATCTGAAAAAATTCAGAAAAATGTTTTAGAGCAAGGGCAACAATAGAAAAAATTACGAAGCAAATCAAAAAAGTTGTGGTCTGGAGGCTAGGTGAATTGACGTGGACAGCCCCATATATACTTATACTTATATCTATAACAAAATAGAACTAGACCGAGTTATCAGACATTTCGCGTAGGAAAAAACAAAAAAAGTTATGATAAAGTACATGTATATTCAGTCACATACGTATAGCGGTGGA
This sequence comes from Euura lappo, assembly GCA_018257835.1. NCBI lineage: Eukaryota > Metazoa > Arthropoda > Insecta > Hymenoptera > Tenthredinidae > Euura > Euura lappo. The sequence goes on from JAEUYN010002303.1 coordinate 68,403, forward strand.
TCATTCTGGTGATCATGTATCCCCTGCTACATCCTCGGTGACCTTACGCTTCTTAAGATCATGTGTTATACCTGTCTCCTGATCCTCTGTTGACGAATTCGCACCTTTGGCTCTTTTGCCCCGTTCGATGGCTTCATCCACGCCAACCTGCAGCTGCAACTCTGCAGACGTATCAACAATGGTGGACGTATCACCACTTGTGGTGGTGGCAACTGATCTGCAGCTCCATTGTCTTCTGCCAGCGGCTCTTTCTCGTCAGAAACGAGTTGCGGTTCATTTTGCTGCATGTTGTCGTCTGCAGCATCTTCCAGTTCCGAATCGCTTCCACTTTTCCCCGATGCAGACGTGTCATCATCATCGCTGCTGGATGACTCATCCTGACTCTCTGCTGCATCTTTAGCGGCCTCGGCAGGGACGTACTCGTCATCGGATTTTAAAGTCCGAGGCTGCACCGTCTTAGGTTTTGGTCTTCTGTTGAGCTCGCTTATTTTTTTTGGTGATGACTGTGGTCATTCGGTTGAGCTCAGTGATGATTTCTGCTTCATCTGCTCTTACGAGTTTCAGCATCCAGTGACGAGTGATTGCTGTAACCGATAATAAATGCAACAGGATTAGGAGGGGTGTCGCACTTCATCATATATGGAATCGTAGTTATACAGTGGCATACACCTCATAATTGATTCTACTTACCAGCTGCAGCATCCAGACTCTTCGAATCGAGAGGTGGCTTAGCCGCGACACGACGACCATCTTTATACATATGGGCGTTGCTGACCTTGCCAGTGATGGAAGACCGTTTCAGTACATCGTCCGTAAATATGTAGCGTGCGATATTTGCCATGAATTTTGGCGGATTAACAGCGGGCTTCAGTCGAAGGGAGTGATAATCAGCTGACTCAATCCAAAAACTGAAACCTGCATGAACCTGTAACGTGAAAGCGAATTAATGTCACACGTTGACCCTGTTCCGTGAACTCATTGTCAGAACAATTACCCCACATCGACGTGTCCTAATGAAAAAGAGCCAACTCGCTGTGCCGCACAGTGGTCCCAAATCCCAAATCTTCGGTCAAAAATAAAAGGTATCGTGTAATCGCTACAAAATTCGGTATTCGGGGGTTTTCGAGGTCACTGAACACGAATCCGAAGTCAAATTTTCAAAAAACAAGATGGCGGCCCAAAAACGGCGGAAAATTTTCTTAAAAATTCAATCAATCTTCACGGAATTCGGTATTCGGGGGTTCTCGAGGTCACTGAACACGAATCCGAAGTCAAATTTTCAAAAAACAAGATGGCGGCCCAAAAACGGCGGAAAATTTTCTTAAAAATTCAATCAATCTTCACGGAATTCGGTATTCGGGGGTTTTCCAGATCGCTGAACACGAATCTCTTTTTAAAGAACAGAATATGCTGGATATGTGGGATATAGTAGATAGGTAAAGTATTGAAATAAACAATAACAATTCCGAGTATATTCACTCATGTAATGAAAAATTACGTTAAATACAAACAGTTAATAAAAAACATCTTTTTTAAGTTGGTAAAATTAATCGCTATCTGTAGTCGCAGCATAGCTTTCGTCATCACTATCGCTATAGTCACTAGATGAAACTTCTTCATTATTGTGAACACTCGCTGACTTCAACAACGCAACTGCTTCGCGCGATAAGGATTTGGTTGCCTTTGCTTCTCGTTTGCTTCTCAATCTTCGATAACGTGTACGAGGAGAATAGTTTTGCAGATAAATGATCCTCGATGACTTCATGAACTTCGTTTGCATTGTCGTTCAAATGCTCACTAACCAAGCGAAATATTTCTTCTCTGGTGTACCGCACTTCACTGTGTGTCTGAGAGCCTAGAAAAAAATAATTCAGTATTGAAATAACAATATATAATTTCAAAGAATTAATAATAATACTAGAACACTGTAAACAATACAATAATAAAATTGAGATCAACATTTTTCGGCAACAAATTTGGAAGAAATAATTCCTTGACTTCGTGCGGCGCGCCACGCGCCGTGCCGCCCCGCCGAGCCTGAGATCAATTCCAGCGTCTATTTATAAAAAAAAATTCACCAAAACGACAAAGGCAGTCATAGGCAGCTAATATTTGGTAACAGCATACTCAAGACTCTACAGAATAATGTGATACTTGGCTGGTTACTGAATTCTATTGAATTATTAACTTTTAGTCGATGTGAACATTTTTTTTTTCGCCGCAGGCACGCGAATACACAGTAGATGTTTACATTTTTTGTTGCTCGGTGTGGGTTTGACATGAAAAACTGTACTAATATAGAAAATGTACTGACTTCCAGGAGAAGATTCCATTTTGTAGAATTGCAATAGCTGAATTCTACTCGAAGTTATTTCACTTTTAACACAGCCGAAGTTTTAGAGCGTAGCGCACGACCGACGCTACCTGCTCGCGCGCTCGGTTACGAATGAGATCCCAACGGCTAAATGCAACACCTGCAACCTACCGACCCTTGAAAGGGTTCCCCGAAATACCCCTCTACCTGACCCAATACTTAGAATTCCTTAAATAGAAACTTCATTTCTCGATTTTTGTCAAGCGATTTGGGATTTGGGACCACTGTGTGCCGGTTAGAAAAGAGCCAACTCGCCGTGCCGGTTAGAAAAGAGCCAACTCGCCGTACGGTTAGAAAAGAGCCAACTCGCCGAATTCTATAGAAATTTCTATTGTGTTTCGGCGAGTTGGCTCTTTTCTAACCGTACGGCGAGTTGGCTCTTTTCTAACCGGCACGGCGAGTTGGCTCTTTTCTAACTGGCACGGCGAGTTGGCTCTTTTTCATTAGGACCCGTCGACATGTGTTTTTATAGTATAATAACATGATTAATTTCCCACGTACATACGTATTGGTTCCGACAAGCGTATTCGACTCATATACGAACGGATAGATCGCCATGTGGACGATTAACTGCACCCGCAAAGAAACCAGACACGTACGTATTGGTTCCGTAAAGCGTATTCGACTCATATACGAACGGACAGATCGCCGTGTTGACGATTAGCTGCATCCGGAAAGAAACCGGACACGTACGTGTTCATTTCAATTGCTGGTTTTGAACGTAGATAGAGCTGAGATAGAAACGGATATCTACTGGCGTTGTGAATGATCGACTCCGAATTCAACTCCAAAAGACACGTATAAAACCCGCATAGGATTTTCTCGTCCGGATACGTACCGATTGAAACACTATAAATGCCTATCCGGACTAACTCGAAATAGCTATCCGAAACTTATACGGAACGGTCGTTTTCTATCGGTAATTTTTAGCAGGGAAAATCGTTCTAATACTGGTTTCTGAGAATCGTTTCCTCTCGGCTTCTTTCATTTTATTTTATCTTGTTTTTGTTTGCATTTTCTGTTTTCCCTCGTTTTTTATATTACTAGAACGTACGATAGCCCGCGCTTCGCGCGGGCACAATCTTTCTCGAATGTGATGTGAAATTTATAAGATACCTAAATAATGTCAAAAATGCAAAGGGTATGAACTCGGTCAAAATTTAGAAATTTGTTTTCTGTAACCAATTTTCCATTTATATCTTCGACTACATCGACATCATGTGCTGCTACAGAACGTTCGACTGCAGGTCATTCTATCGCATATTGTTTGAGGTACTTAACATGCTGTCGCCTACATTTAATACGAATTCTGCAAATTCAATTTCTTTAGGAAGAACTCTCATGTTACGCGTGATGAACATTTTTCGGAATGTGTCCAGAGGAGACCACTTTTCATGGACAAATTTATTATTTCATTCCGAGTGCCACGTGTTTTAAACAGCAGGAGTTGTATGAAGTCTCCACCACGAATCACAAATTTGCCTCCTAGGATTGATTCACTGTTTTTCAAATTACCCAGTGTTTTATTTATCACTTTCAATGCATGTTTTGGGGCCGGTGGTACAACGTCCCAGATTATTACGTCAATTTTTCGTAGTTCTTTACCGGTAAGTCTCCACCACGAATCACAAATTTGCCTCCAAGGATTGATTCACTGTCTTTCAAATTACCCAGTGTTTTATTTATCACTTTCAATGCATGTTTCGGGGCCAGTGGTACAACGTCGCAGATTATTACGTCAATTTTTCGTAGTTCTTTACCGGTCTTCACCTTCTTTTGATTGAATTTCGATGTTCGACGTTGAGTCGCAAATCAGAGAACCGGCAATCCTAAAGTTCTGTGTACCGTCCTACCAACGACGCACAATCATTTTTGAATGTCATTCCAAATTTTGTAGGTACCTTTCTCGAAAAACTTGAAGGGGTCGTTAACCTTAGAAACCCCAGACTAAGCCTTTTTTGGACAATATTTCTGGAGCGATAAAAAAGATGATAAGTACACTTTTTTCACTCGAATCGCCAGTTCAGCGACCTTATTTTCCGTGAAGAAAATCCATTCAACTTAAAAAGAATCAAAAGTTACTGATAATAGCATTCGGCGATTTGTGCGTTCCATATAAAACGGTTAACTCAAAATCTCCAAAACTGCTCACATTTTACATGGTGTGCTGCGAGCAGGATTTCGTAAAAACGTTTGGAAACAATAAAAAATGTTTCATTAAAGAGAACAAACATTCACTTCGTGAATAAAAAGTTGATTTCATTCCATCTTTAGAAAAACGAAATTCTGCGATAATACACCATATAAAATGTTAGCTGTGTACCTTATGTTAGTTCAAATATCCAGCAAGATTGTTGACGCAGCTTTCGAGATTGGATGGTCACCGTTTCACGTAATACTGCACAAATCGATCTACGGTATTTAGATGAATTTTTTTTAAGCTGAATGGAATGTTCTTGAATAGCATTGAAGTAATTCAATTCTGGAAAAAAAATCTTTCAAGTACTTGTAAAATTCCCGGCACATTGTTCCGCCCGATTCAACCTCTCGATGTCTCATTTTTGTCGGGGAAAGATCCGTCGTTTGAATTTTAACGGACTATGCGAATCGATTAATTAATTGATACTAGAAGGGGTTGTTCCTCATTCGCTCGCTTCGCTCGCTCACTCGGTTAAGGGGAGGCGTTGTTGTACTATTATTTCCATAAAGCATAGGCTGTCAGGCTGTCAGCAATTTTTTTCATGCTTCAAATCGAAATATATCATGATCAAAAGCATAAAAGAATGTTAAATGAATACAGTCATGAAAAAAAGGATTTATCGCACTTACATAACATTATTCCAATACATGCATGTATTAAAAGAAATCGAGGAAATAATATTAAGATCATGTAAAATCGAATAGCTGTAAGTTTTCTGATCAAAAGAGAGATTGACAGAAAAAAAAAAAATTCATGACGCGACGCCCCTGCTGCCCTGGCGCCCCTAGGCCCGGGCCTCGCGGGCCTAGACGGAAATCCGGCCTTCTTCCCGTCGAGAAGTTGCATGGCGCGGTGCATTTTGACGCTTTAGCGCCAAAACGTGCGTGGTACCAGCACATCCCCTGGTCGTTGCGCCGTCCTTGCCGGGAACGACTCTTGAAGCGCGATCGAGAACGTGGACGACCACCCTGATGCTGCGGTGTTCGCGTCGTCAACGCGTCGACCTTCTTGGCCAGGTCGCTCACCAGCTTCCACAAGTCAGATCCCTCGCCGGCTCCCACGTAGGCGACAGCTGGGCGCGGGCCCATGGTTTCGTGAACCGCGTCGGCCAACTCCGCGACCGTTGCAAGATCTGACCTGGCTAGGGTCGCCATGATCCCTTGGAGCTGGGCAGGTAGTCGCCCGAGCCACAGTGACCGCACGAAGGACTCGGGAACCGTTGTCCCCGCGAGCGACTGGAGATGACGTAGAAACTGTGAAGGTTCCTGTCGCCAAGCTCCTCTACCTCCAACAACCGCCTGGTCTTTTGCTCCTGTGACGCGCACAACCTCTTTATCAGTTCGGTCTTCAACTTCTCATACCAGTCCTGGCTGGGGGGATTCGTCAGGATATCCCGCACTTCCCTGACATAGCGCTGTTCCAAATTTACGGCTACATAGCCAAATTTGGTGGAGTCTTGCGTAACTCCGCTTAACTCGAACTGTATTTCAAACTGCGAAAACCACAATTCTGGGTCTTCGGCCCAAAATGGCGGAACGCGTACGGTCACCCGCGCGCACGAACCACCGCTTGATTCGCCTACCTCCCCGGGCGTTCCGGGAAGGCCGTTCACGCCCGTGTTGTTCCCGTTCGGCATTTTTGGTCACAATATTAACGTTCAGTATGTAGGAACACTAATGAAAGCTACGACTAAAGAGTTTGCGTTAAATTACTGTCCAAAAAAAACTTCACTCTGCACTCACTCACGTTGCGCGTCACCTCGTGCACCTCGATTTTCGATTCTTACGAAATAGCAATATGATCTCGTTGCGGATCACTTCGGGGTCACCAATTTGAGGGGATATTGAGGTGACAACGTTGATGTTCGGTTAACAATAATAATACTTGTTTATTCAGATAGATGCGGTACAGAATGAATGATGTTGAGGATGAAATGTGAAAATGACTCGAAGTAGAAAGACGTGTGAACGGTATGAAGAATGCGTAAAGACTGAATATGCAGGCATCGCCTGGGCCGCGGCTAAGGGTAGCGTAGTGCCATAAAATGCCAGATGTGTGGAAAAACCCTTAGCCTGCGACGGCAAGGCGATGCCTGACCTGAGCTGGAGAGAAAAATATTAAAAAACTAAAGCTGGTGGCGAGTGGCCGAGCCGCCACAATTACATAAAGTAGAAAGTTGAGTTTCAACGATTCAAATGATTAACTGCTATTATTATATGCATACAAATTTCAATGTGAAACAATACTTGTAAAATTCAATTATTCAAATGAATAATTATAAGCTGTGTCTCAATTCATCGTTCTCGTTCTCATTCTCGTTTTCGTTCTTAGCGCGCATGCGCAACCACGATCTCGGGGTCTCTGCTTCTGCCTTGGTGAGAATAATGAAGCAGTACCCTCTGCCGCTACCGCGCTCAACTACGCATAGCGCATATACCTCTTGCAGTAGCGCGCAGTACCTACTGCCGCGAACTGCGAAATATATGAATGCTGCTTTTTCACCGACTCGATGAAAAAATGAAGGATGTATATTCCTTATTCCGCTTGCTTGACAACAAGTGAGCATTCCGCAGTTAGGGATAATATATTATTGAAGAACATGATCAATAATTAGCAAATGCATCTCACATCGGATGAATACAAAAATATTACGTCCAGCGCAATTTGTTTATTACTAATGAACAACAAATATTGACCTAATTGTCCTTCTTTGGAGCGAGTTACAATTACGGGATTTTCTTATTCAATGTATCTCGTTCTGTGGGTACCATTTCGTACCTTGGGGCTGTCCATAAATTACATGACGCACTCTTGGGGCAATTTTGGACCCCCCCCAGGTATCGAAATGATGCAATTGGAAATGAACAATAACATTTTTTCAATCTGATATAAAATGTGAAAGTTTATCGTTATCTCGAAAACGCTCCAATTAACAGATTTGGATTTTGCCTCGGATGTTGCACGTATTATTTTCATTTCATATACCTATTAGTAGTTTGCGAAAAAAGGATAAGGTCATATTTTTTATCTCCTCAATCGGAAAAAAATTTGAGAAAATACAAGGGGTCGAAAATTACTACGTTGTTACGTCACCCGTGATAAGGTATACCTGTACATATATGTATAGCAAAAACGCTGGTATTGAATTGCCTGAAACGTTTGTGATTAAAATTTTCCACTAAAAAAAAAACAAGACTTAATCATTTCGATATGCTGTACACAGCAGTGGTAGTAGTATCATCTTTATTTCAGCCCTGCGGCCAATAAATTATTTCCTCTACAATACAATTTGTACCCTTGCATATAGCAGCTCTTGTACTGACTAATTGCTCATTAAAAACACTTAGACTGACACTACGTACCCGTTATAGGTTATTACATATACAATTTAGGATCCTTCAAATACAACTCTTTCCTCTCTTCTTTCGGAAACTTGCCGAGGGAGGCCCCTCTCCGCTCTTGTCACTTTTTCATACGCCTTCCGGATACCGTCTACGCCTGGATTCTTGTTCTACCTCTCGTTCTCCTCTAGACTTCCTTCACTCAGCTCCAACCGCTCCTTACCTCATCGCTTTCGTCTAGGACCTTGCGTACATTCTAGTCCCCTGCACTCCAATTCGCCCTGCTCTTCAGTACGTTCCGATCCCTCGTGAACTCTCCTGCGTACCGGTCCTTCCTGGTCCCTCCTGCAAGATCCTTTCTAGCGCAGTGATAGGAAGTGAATAAGGCATTCGTCTACAGTCCAAAAGTAAGTAACAGACATACGTTTATTATCGTAAAACTTACCGTTGGATTCAAAATTCAAACTCGATACAAAATCCCAATTGGTATCTTCACGTTTTCACAGCTCTGTGTAGATATCTCGCGAGCCGCCCTGCACTCCGATTCTCCCTGGTCTTTCCTACGTTCCGATCCTTCGTGGAATCTCCTGCGTTCCGGTCCGTCTCGTTCCGTCGTGGTGACTCGTGTCAACCAGCCGGTCCTGGTCCCTCCTGCACACTAACTGGATGGAGGATAGCCCATGCTACGATACGGTTGGCCGAGTGCCGCTTAGAAGGCGCTTGGCGGCCATCTTTTCGGACAAAAAGCGGCGCGAAAATTCCAAAAATTGGCATTATCGTTCATTTTCAACTTTTCAGTTGTAACGAATATAACCAAACTTGTAGAGAATTGAATTTACAACAATTTTGGTTACCATCTTTTTTCCAAAAATCGATATTTCTGGAATTAAACCTTGTTGGAACTGATCGTGCGACTCCGCTAGTTTGACAAGCGCCCGCCCGACGGCAGCACGTGACGGTCCCAGTCTCGTATCGTAGCAGACACCTTCGGGACCAAAAGTCTTGTCTGAAAAAATTGAAAATCGGGCATAGCTTACGTGTGAAAACTCTTGTTCGATTCTTTGCTGCTGCGATTCGAACAAATTACGCACGCTCCCATTTTCACTGTAATTTCAACACCATACTATGTGACGCGATTTTTGTCAATCAAACTGCGCCGAAATCGCAGCCGATCAAGCAAATTGAAATCCCGCCATTTTTGTCCGAAAAAATGGCGGCGATCCTCGGTTCAATTCGGAATCACATCCGAGGGCCGATCGGCCATCCAGTTAGTATATATATCAGTGCTCCTGCAAGATCCTTCCTCGCGCAGTGATAGTCTACAGTCCAAAAGTAAGTAGCAAACACACGTTTATTATCGTGAAACTTAACGTTGGATTCAAAATTCAAACTCGATACAAAATCCCAATTGGTATACTTTTTACTCTCTGATTTTTAGAATTTTTCCAAATTTTTTTTTCGCAATTCTTGAGATGGGGTATTGTAGATGCATCCTTTGCGCACCTACAGAAAATTTTTGGTTATTCTAAAGCAAGTCTGAGTACGTTTTTTCGAATTTTCAAAAAAATTCGCGGAGTGTGACAACTTGCCCCGAGGCGGGGTAAGTTGTCCCGAGTATTTTAAATGGCGAAAACGGGTTCATTGTATTGTCTCCTGGAAACCACGAAACAGTCAACCTACACTCCGAATACCCCACATACCATGCGAAATCCCACCCAGACTCCGAGAATCTTCAGAAAGTTGACCTCAACTAAAAAAATCATGGTCAGTCAAAATGGGGTGAGTTTTTACACGTGACAACTTGCCCCAATAATTTTGTGACAACCTGCCCCAACCCGCTATTTTGTTTAAAAATTTGCACATCTTGCTGACCCGCCATTCAAATATCAACAATATGTACATCAAATGAAAGCGTTAAGAATAACCTTTCCGAATATCGTGTAGCGAAATTTCTCAAGGCAGTCTATAAAATGAGAAAAAACATATTAGCAGATGGAAAATAATTACTTTTAGGTTCGATTTCAGTTTATCGATCACTGCGAGGCCGAATATGATGCGGTATTCAATTTAACGACATTAGTTTGTTTCAAACATTGAACTACAACTTTGATCTATAGCACCGTTCGATCTGTTATCTAGCGGTTGAGATATGGACACTGTGACAACTAACCCGTGTGACAACTAGCCCCGGTCTCCCCTACATGCAATACATTGTAACGGTACACTTTTTACCACCTCCACAGAAAATAAAGTGATCATGAAAAACGACAAGAAACGAAAATTCTTATATATTTTTTTTATTGAAATAATTTTTATATTTTTTTTTGGTCTATTTTTTTCTGTGTGTGCCCTTCTATTAGGACACAAGACCACAACAACGCCAATAAGAAAAGGGGGGTGATTGTGGCAAGGTACTGGAGCAATCGAAAAGACGAACCAGACAGAGTCGTTGGCATAGGGGCTCAAACGGATAGCAATACCGGAAAAGCGGATGCCATGACGCAGACTCAAGGGTACGGGTTCGATGTGATCAGAGCCCAGAAAATCGAAAGAGGAGTGATGGCACGGTACTGGCCAAATAGGGAAAATGAGCCGTATCACCTCACGGGGCACACCGTCCAGACAGCAAAGAAGCTACTCAGATATAAAGAAAAGGCAAGCCAGACGGAGCCGATCAGTAATGATCCTGAGGTGCTTGCTAGCCCTCAAGAACCAACCCCGAGCAGATCCAGAATCCCGCTTCAGGTCCAGCGCGACGCAGAGTGGAGGCTAACGGCCGTTACCTTGCCGAAAGTCGAGATGAGGTCCTGGAAGGATGAGAAAAAGAGGCTGTAGTTTATGGAAGGGCCGCCAGTGGGAGAAATGTCCGACTCAGACAGTTCCAGCAGCTCGAGTTCATCCTCATCATCATCACCGTCCAGCTGTAACGAAAGCGACACGAGTTGTGAACGATGGAGGGCAAAACGTAGGCGCGTCGGGCATCACCCACACGCCTAGTAACTCGAAGAGAGTCGAAACGCCTGCAGGCAGGCCACCAAAGACACTCAAAGAGGGATGAGACTCGGAACTGATAAGGAGAAGGGAACCCCACCGAACTGTTTGCAACCTATCACGTGACCTCAAATCTTTCAACTAATCATTCTAGCCAAAGCAAAATTAATGTAGTAAATTTATAACCATCAATTTAACCCCTATCGAATTCTCATAATTTAGCCTCCATCTAAATTTCAAAAATAGTCAGGCAGTAGCCAAAGAATTAACAAATAGAAATTGTTGTATCCGGATTGGATATCAGAACTAGCCAATGGTATTTAAAATGTAACTAGAAGGGGTTGTTCCTCATTCGCTCGCTTCGCTCGCTCACTCGGTTAAGGGGAGGCGTTGTTCCTCGCTCGCTTCGCTCGCTCGGTTGTCATTGGTATTTCAAATATTTCGGGAACGAATTGATATTGTTACACACTTTACGTTTTAGATAGTTCAGTTTTATTGTTCAGTTGCTCGCTGGTTGTCAGTGGTATTACAAATATTTGGGTAGTATAACATACTATCACGCTATGCAATTCGAATTGGTTGAGGATTGCTCCTCGCTCGCTAGTGTAAATTTCGTAACAGTATTCATCATTAAACGGTTCACTGCGCTTTCAGGTATTTGAAAAATATATAGATTGTTACGCACCGGGTATTACTAATGTCTATTTGAAATTTTCCTTTGCCACATACTTAATAATCCCGTCTACGAACATTCAGTTTCAAGTCAAGGTACGACAACGATCACTTTGCATCGAATGTCATAATTATTAACAAGGCACATGTTTACGGATGTAGTTATTTGTTTAGTGTCCACATAGTCATTGTTACAATTCGTATCTCTGAAAATGAAGGTGTGCCTCAAAAGTTGCTCAGCTGCAGGGAAAGGTCAGGGTAGGTTACCAATAGAAATGTTTAATTTACATTGCATAATTTACATTATATCTTGAGTATTATTCATCTCAGCGACTTATCATTGTAGTGCTCGATGACATAAGGGACATGAATAGGTGTTTTTATAGCGCTTGTATTTGGATGGAGTAGTAGCAGCTGAGTCTCATTAGCATCTATTATCATTAGTATCATTAGTATCATTAGTATATATATCTGAATTAAAGTGTGAGCTGCTCTTTTTGAAGCGCTTTCTGAATGAAAGATCAGCAGCTCAGTTTCAGTAGCGCTTAAGTCTGAATTGATACGTCAGCAGCTGAATTTTGGCGGTCACATTAATGTGATCCATGGCTGTGCCCCATATATGATTTTCAAAGGTCTACTCGTAGAACCATCAATTACATCGTGATGCGCCTAGAATTTCTTCATAAACTATATTTTTTGTGCACAGCCTATGATTTGAATTGTCTCGATTAATGATGACAGATTTTTCTGTTAACAACACTTTCAAGTTGTATTGTGACTTGACTCTGGACAAAGCAACGTACAATTGACCATGAGCAAATACTGGATTTGGTAAGTATACTCCGACGCTATCGAACGATTGTCCTTGCGATTTATTAACTGTCATCGCGCAGCCTAGTCTGATAGGAAACTGTCTTCTCACCATTTTAAAGGGTACGTCCTCTTCGTTCGGTGACAGATCTATCCGTGGTATCAATACAGTTTCTCCCGCAAAATTTCCACAGATTATTTCGGTACGGATCAGATATTGATTCAACGCTTTCACCACCAATCTCGTACCATTACATAATCCTTGTGACAAATTAAGATTACGTAACAAAATAACGATACACCCACCTTCAACGTTAATTTATGAGGTGGAAGACCATTCGGCATCAATGAATTCATGAATTCGATCGGTAATATATTGTTCATATCTGTATTTTCCTCATCTTCGCCTGAATCCACACTAAAATAATCTACACCAACTCCTTTGATTTTTGACAATATTTCGTTATTGATTGCCACAACGTCAACATTGGTTGGAGCTAATATCACCTTACCATAATTTGATGGATCTTGTGGATCAACACTTTCTCCAAATATTTCGTGCACGATATTACCTTTCGACAGAATCTCAGATGGAATAGTTGCAACTTCGTTATTACGTTCGAAGGAATTGGCAAATACACCGTCGCCAATTTTCAAAAGCCATTGTTTGAAATCGGTTTGTCCGTCTGCAACACGTATATTGTCTGTTAGTGACATATATATGAAACGATTCCACAATCTGCTCCTTTTAACGCAAGCCTCTAAAATTTGTGATCTACTCCCATGCCGTACAACAGGTAAAGTCTGCCAAAAATCACCGGACACTATAACTATTTTACCTCCAAATGGTTCGTTACAGTGAGATACGTCTATCAACATCCGATCGACAGCCTCCAGCGCGTACTTAGATGCCATTCTTATTTCATCCCAAATTATGATTTTGGCGTCTCGGATATGTAGTCCCTGTTTCGAATTTGGTCTAATGTTACAGGTTGATCGGTCATTTAGGAGAAACGGTAATTTAAATGTCGAATGGGCGGTTCTGCCACCTCTCAACAAATTTGCTGCAATGCCGGTCCATGCAACGGGCAGCACAATGATTTCCAAACTCTTTAGTGCAGTTATAATGGTATTATGTAGATAACTTTTCCCGCTACCCCCGGGGCCATCCAAATAAATGCACTTCTCGGATGATTCTCCACGAACGGCAGCCATTACTGTATCAACTGTAACTCACCGCGGTGCTCGTTCTTGGTTCTGCCCATGGTGCCTGCTGGTCAGAATAGATATGAAAACCTTTATGAAGTTTAGACAATTCTGCGCATTTAATGCCCACTACATCAAATCTATTCATTATTATTTCGGATTATTTCGGCTTACCGATCACTGATTATATTTGGCAACCAGTGCGCATGGTGCAACTCTGAAACCGCGTGGCACGACGTCCAGGGGTCGGGAATTAGCGGAGGAGTCGGCCTGAGGCGCGTGATCCGCGTGTCGCGACCTTCAGGGGTCAGGAATTCGCGGAGGAGTCAGCCTGAGGCGCGTGAACCGCGTATCGCAACCTTCAGGGGTCAGGAATTCGCGGAGGAGTCGGCCTGAGGCGCGTGAACCGCGTATCGCGACCTTCAGAGGTCGAGAATTAGCGGAGGAGTCGACCTAGGGCGCATGAACCACGTATCGCAACCTTCAGGGGTCAGGAATTCGCGGAGGAGTCGGCCTGAGGCGCGTGAACCGCGTATCGCGACCTTCAGAGGTCGGGAATTTGCGGAGGAGTCGACCTAGGGCGCATGAACCGCGTATCGCGACCTTCAGGGGTCAGGAATTCGCGGAGAAGTCGGCCTGAGGCGCGTGAACCGCGAATCGCGACCTTCAGGGGTCAGGAATTCGGGGAGGCGTCGGCCTGAGGCGCGTGAACCGCGTATTGCGACCTTCAAAGGTCGGGAATTTGCGGAGGAGTCGACCTAGGGCGCATGAACCGCGTATCGCGACCTTCAGGGGTCAGGAATTCGCGGAGGAGTCGACCTAGGGCGCACGAACCGCGTATCGCGACCTTCAGGGGTCAGGAATTCGCGGAGGAGTCGACCTAGGGCGCATGAACCGCGTATCGCGACCTTCAGGGGTCAGGAATTTGCGGAGGAGTCGGCCTGAGGCGCGTGAACCGCGTATCGCGACCTTCAGGGGTCAGGAATTCGCGGAGGAGTCGGCCTGAGG
>JAEUYN010002304.1:0-49626 GCA_018257835.1 Euura lappo
CCTTACACTTATTCACTTGCGCACAATACAGTTCATGGATAGTTAGTTTTTCTACACTTCCAAAGTAGTGAAGACAGCGATCGCAAACATATTTGTTAATTTTTTTGTTTTTGAAAGTTGCTTGCAAACCAAACGAGACAGGTCTTTTATCCAGACGTAATGGAATCTGATTGGCGTCTCCTCTTCACTGCTATTATCTTCATGGTCTATTTCCGTTCCATCGACGTAGTAATTTTGCAACATGAGTAAATTCACATGCTTATTCTTCTTTGGAGGTGTGACGTAGATGGGAACAGTCTTGAATTTTCCATTTCGTTTTTCCAAAATGTATATATTCACGGAAATATCATTTTGTTTCTCAAATTTTGCTACTTGTTTCGGCGTTACAGGAAAATCTATACCGTCGAAATTCAATTCATCTTCGTATGGCTTGTATTTTGAAACCCGTTCTGGATGATCCCCCCACTTGATTGGATGTAACGCAGACAGCAGCGCCCATTTGAAACACTGATCATCATCATTACGTACGTTGACACATGCTTGCTTTTTCTTGATGGGTGCAGGTATTTCAATGTACGAACTCCCGTGCATAGGATTATATCTGTTAATGTTTATCGTTAGATTCACAATTGAGTGTAATGTCCAACCGGAATCCTTGTCCTGGAATTCTTCCATATCCTTGAGGATTGGATCTCGCACATTTTGTATGAACCATTCTTTCAGTTCAGTCGTTTGAAGGATCGAAGCATTTTTCGTGTTAAAATACTTAATCTCTATGACTTTTTCATCATTTTTAATAATGCTGTATTCAGCTGCAAGCACACTATTCACTTTCAAAGCGTTCTCTTTCTTGAGTGCGTTTTCAATCCGAGATTTGAAAAGAGCTGACGCATCTGTCATGAACGCGATCGTGTCCACGTGTTTCAAGTTCACTATCACCCTCGAACATATACGCTTCTCGAAAACTGACTCCAAATCACACCATCTCACTCTATCGCTCCGATTCTTACGCTTTCGCAATCCGCTACCCGTCACCAGTAGGCCTTTGAGACAAAGATTCGCACCCTTCAATTGACCAATTGTCGCTAGGTACTTTTGCTTCTCCGGTACACTTGTACCCTCGTTGCGCAACAGCTGCCCAAGCATTCGTATGCTCTTTGTACCACATTTCATCCACTTGTCTACTTCTTGAGCATTTACCTTACCGTTGGCTAAAAGAGTATAAGCTCGTTTTATAAGAGCAACTGTTTTTTCACATTGTTTCACCGACATCGTGTCTATTATATTTTATATCAGAAATTAAGTTGTACTGCAGTAATTTTAATCCACTCCTTTCATGAGTAACATCAAAACTGATGAATGTGACAAATAAACTCCCTTATATAGAGCCTGATTAGCAGAAAATTCTTGGAATCGTTCGTTTATTCATCGGCTGTTAACTAATTAATGATGAGCAATTTGATACTATTGTTTGGAATGTAACACGGAATGTAATTTGATATTAGAATCTTTATAGTATCTTTACAGTTGGAAAGTGCAAGTGCAGTGCGAGGTGCTGCGTGTCGAAACGGGTTCAAAATAATTCCAGGAATCCTTCCATGACTTAAGCATTATTCATATGCAATTAATCAATGATAAGCAAATATCCGACACTATTGTTCGAAAAATTAACGAGGAATGTAATTTGATACTTGAATTGCGGTGTCTTGCGAAGCTGTAAATGGCGTATGGTGAAGATTCTAGACTCTCACTGCGTGCAGCGTGGCGCAGCAGGTCATGTTCCAGGAATTCATAACTCCGATCAATTCCGAGAAAGCCACCTTGAAACTTCCAGAATCTCACGGTGTGCCGCGTGGCACAGCGGGTCATATTCCAGGAATTTCGTAGTCCAATCAATTGAGAAAAAGCAATACTTCGGGAATCGCGAGGTCTGCCGCGTGGCGCTACGAACGGCTCCTCGACCACAGGAAATGACGTCATAGCTGTTCCAGAAGACGACTCATTGTGAGTTTCCTGCCTCGGCACATGCGCAGTAAACCTGCATTTCAAATCTCCCGCCCTCGTCGTCCTTGAATTTCCCACCCTGACGCCACAGGAAATGACGTCATACCCGAATGTTGCGGAAGATGACTCAGCGTCCTTGATTTTGAATTTCCCGCCCCGACACATGCCCAGTAAACCTGCATTTCAAATCTCCCGCCCTCGCGCATGCGCAGTAGGTCGATTTCGGGAAATTTTCGGGTAGCCCAGAAGCCCCCTAGCCTATCTAGGGGTGACCGGGGACAATAGGCGCAGTTTTAAGATTTTTATTTTTAATTTTTTTTTGGTTGCATGGAATTATTTCGTCTTGGTCCCATTTTGAAGAGTGAACCTTCTGTTACCTACATCCAGAGTTTCATTTCTTAATCTTGAATAGAACACGAGTAACTGATTTTGATGTCGACCAAAATTTGTGTGCCAACTTGCCCCGGCTACGGGGCACGATGACGCGGTATGGCAGGTAAGTAGGCTTCGAGGTAGAAGTGATATAAAACACTTTTGGGTATATGTCAACATTAATGTGTTTTTTTTTTAAATAAAAATCTTCAAAACTTTAGACAATGATATAACAGACTTATATCGTCAACAAAGAACTCAAAAAACTACAATCGGTAACAAAAAACGTATATTAAAACACTTGCGCCAACTTGCCCCGAACGCGTTTCCAAGCAACAACAAACAATCAGACAAACGCGAAAGGACATATAAAAATAGAATCACATCTATTAAATAACATCCTAAGGTATATGTATGTCAACACACCCTCGCATAGGTACGTATGCATTTAGGGACTCAAAATTAGTTGGATGAGGTTTGACGAAAATTACTTACTGCTTCCTAAAAACAACATCAACGAATATCTTCTGTCACAGTCCCTCGGCCGTATTGTTTTTTTTCATAGCAGTTGGAATACCACTCTCGACGCATAACATGCGAAAATAACAGTGCTCCCAACCACATGATTGAGAATTATTAGCTTGCGCCTACTGCCGCGTGCGCCTATTGTCCCCGGTCACCCCTACTCTCGTCAACCCCCGCGAGCAAAGGCCCGCTCTTATTCCGAAGAACGATCTTAACTTCTGAGCGGGAGAAAGTTCAATTGGCTAGAGGGGAGCTGAAAGTGTATTCCATAATTTTATTTTTTCTTCCACCCCAGAAACGTCGTAATTGGAAATCCTTATCGGTGAATTTATTGAAATAATGAGTAAATTGGAATATTGTATCAACATTTTATTCACGTCAAAGCCACGGAAATTACAAAAATATCGTATTTCTTTTATATTGACGCTCCGAGGTGGTAAATGCAAGACGTGTATTGTGTTAGTGATTTGTAGCGCAGATATAGGTACTCGCGAACAAACAACGAGGGCGTATTTTGTTTCATTTTCATTCAGTCTGCATCGAGGTCTGCATGCAGTCGCTGGTACTCGGTACACTGAGAGAGAGAAAAAATGGTGTACTATATGGAAAATACGCTTAAATTCTGTGTTGACGGGTTCATTTTTTCACGTTTGTTTTTTTTTTAACTGTCTTGTAGCTTCAGGTTTCAAGACCAAGTCTTCGGAAGAATTAATTGTAGCGCTCTGTAGCGACTATAACAATGCAGTGTTTGAGTAATCAGTTTTAATCATCCGAAATCACTGAAAATTCTGTTAAATTTTTCGAAATCCGTTCCGAATCAACAAAAATCAGCAGATTTCATCCACAACGACGACGAAAATCGTATATTATGATAAGTCAGCTGAAATCATGTATGAAATCATTTCAATTCTGTAAATCACATCGTTCATTCGATTTTTATTCATTTTTTCCTAGGATAATTAATATAGTCCATTAAGGGCAAAGTCGAGCTCAATGAATTGTCGTGTCAATGCTCCGTGAATTAATACAAATTAATCAAAATTAATAGCATGCTGGAGTCAGGCTTTACCCACCGTACCCGGTTTTCACTTGTTTTTACTGATATCAAAGCCTACGCGTCACGAACGCGATGGCTATAATTACGAAGGCCATGGGGCAACGGAATTTCGAAATCTGTTGAATTGTCCCAAAAAAAAACATTATCAAAGTGAATAAATGATGCAATAAAGAGAACTTGGGTGATATTCATTTTATTCATATCGTGGGAAAATTGGTTTTTTTTTTGACAATTCAACAGATTTCGAAATACCGTTGCCCCATGGCCCTCGTAATTATAGCCTTCGCGTTCGTGACACGTAAGCTTTGATATCAGTAGAAACAAGTGAAAACCGGGCACGGTGGGTAACGCCTCACTCCAGCATGTCGACGTGGATAGGGGGTCTCTCTACTGTGTATAAATACAACAGGTCGGATGAATTCTAATCAGAAACCTATTTCTAACGAAGTAAGTGGCTTATATACCTTCAACATGAACAAGATCGTCTATCTTCTCGTCGCCTCGTTGGTGTGCGTGGGTGTTGCCAGCGGTGACTTCCAGATACTGATCTATTTTTCAATACAACGAAACCTCACTTATACTTATTTCAATCGGGTGCGCTAGAAAATACATACGGCCGGGCATTCCACGCCAACTCGACCAGTGTTAAACCCCGACAATCTCAAAATCATTCCATGTTTCTTTCTAACATTCTACTCAGTAAAAAACGCGTTCTAAATTTTTTTCAGATTTTCTTTTTATCAAACCGTTAATTTGTTATGAAGTTCTGAAGTTGATTGAGAATGCCCCTTCTTAGAAATCTGAAAAAAATCTAAAAAATCCAGTGAATGACACAAAACAGCCCCCGTTTAGGAAAACGTGGGCCGAAATTTTTCTCTATTCTTTTCCCCTCAATTCGGAATTTTCTCATTTCAAAAACTGATATAAACACAGGATCAAATAGTAAGCGACGAATAAGAGTAATAAATGCTGAAACCGAACGTTTCCGAGTAAATTCAACCTTGTTTGACGCTTGAAATTTGATTCTGTGTTAGATCAGTTCAGTTTATAGAATGAGAAAACTCCGAATTGAGTGAAAAAAAAAGAATTAAAAAAAAATTCGGCCCACGTTTTCCTAAACGGGGGCTGTTTTATGTCATCCACTGGATTTTTGAGAATTTTTCAGATTTTTAAAAAGGGGCATTCTTAATCAACTTCAAAAATTCATAACAAATTAACGGTTTGTCAAAAAAATGAAAAAATAAAATTAGGACGCGTTTATTACTGAGTCGAATGTTAGAAAAATACATGGGATGGTTTTGAGATGGTCGGGGTTTATTACTGGTTGAGTTGACGTGGAGTGCCCCATACATATAAGTGAGAATAACGTAAAAAAAAAAACTAATGAAGAGTCAAGTGGTTCGATATCTTCTACGTCAGCATTGCAATTATTCAGACACACACATCATCAACCGGTGAAAAAAAACCTGTTTTGTAGATAAACGTAGAAATATTTTTGCATCAAGGAGTAAAATATTCTCGATACAGCAAGGATACAATATTGAATTCTTGACTTCAATTCCAACAGCCAAACTAGAACTCATGGACGTATATCGAAAGCAATCACTTTTTCAAGTATTGTGTCTCGAAATATTTAACAGTATACTTATTTTGCAGCAATTATTCTGCAGACTTATCGAATCAGTAAGGCAAGCTGTATCCCTCGTCGACGAATCCATAAGTAAGAGAGCGATCAATACGAGTTGAAAAAAAAAAAAAACTTTTAGGTTTTCAACGTTTCGACGGCTAATTCACCGTCCTCATCAGGAACTTTTATTATGGAAAAAAAAAACAAAAAAATACATTATAGGAAGAGAAAGTTGGCATGAAGCTTGTAAGAAAACCTTATAAAATAATGATAACAAAATATACGTCGGTACCTTAAAACAGTAATCCTAAAGAATCGTTGGCAGAAGTAATTTCAAAGTCCAGGAGCAAGGCATAGAAAGGGATTGCAGACCTGACATGGAAAACGAGAGGTGGAATCAGTAGAGAATGAAAAAACAAAATAGATGTCGAAACACGGATGCCTGATACCTCAATCCAGCTGTCACTTGAGATAAAATGTTGCAGAACATGATTCTGCTGAGTCGTGATGGTAAAATTGGTCGAATGGACAAAGACGAAGCACAGTAAAACACTAGTAAGAGACATCGTGACGGTGACAGGATAACCGTTAATTCAAACGATATAGAGACGTTGATAAACACGTAGCAGACTGAAACCAAGGGGACCTCTGATGACTGTATTGTAAATTAGTATGGACACGGTCCGTTGAAATCGAGACTCGCAATGATAAGAGAGTGAAATTCAACGAGAATACAATGCGGTGACAGAACTAATCTGAGCAACTCTTAGACCGAAGCCTGAGAAGCATATTAGAATAAGGTTGGTGTAATTTCTTGGTATAAGACTTGATGTTTAAAGGACTCTGGTGTAAGTTGATGTGGAGCAATTCGGAAGTGATGCGCTTATGCCATAGAGGTTCTCTGTCTAGAATCTTAACCCCAGTCAAACTCATGTTTGAAGGCGGTTTTGTGTTTAGAGACGACCGAATGGTCTTTCGGGTCCTTATCGATGTTCAGTTTGTGTTCCTTGAGTCTGATCTTCAACTCACGTTTGGTTTCTCCTACATACGAGGCAGGACAATTTTTACAATGAATGTTGTTTCCATAATAAAAGTTCCTGATGAGGACGGTGAATTAGCCGTCGAAATGTTGAAAACCTAAAAGTTTTAGGTTTTTTTTACTCGTATTGATCGCTCTCCTACTTATGGACTTATCGAATCGTTATGCCTACATTTTAGTATCACGGGAAGTAAAATTTAAAACCGTAAAATGGCACTGAAGTGGAACATCGACCATTCGTCGAACTCATGTATATCAAGAGCAATCAACTTTTGAAGTGTTGTGTCACGAAATATTCAACAGCACACTTAACATTTTGTAGCACGTATGTTCTGCAGGTGGTAAGATTCATTGAACCGTTGAAAATAAAAACTATGCTTGCGTCATCACGATACAGATAAAATGTGTTTTTTGAACGTTATGCTGCGAGGGGTTAATCACTCGTGTAATCTGGTGTACACCCCTTCGAGAATCTTATGTAATCTCTTGTAATCTTTGTAATCTTTTGTAATCTCAGAAATCTTTGAAATCTTTTGTAATCCTTCGAAATCTTTTGTAATCCCTTGAAATCTTTTGTAATCTTTTGAAATCTTCAGCTTTTGAAATCAGCTGTGTAATCTTTTGTAATCCTTGAAATCTTTGGAATCTCTTGTAATCCCGTTAAATCGTCTGTAATCTTATAAAATTCTTCGTAATCTTTAGTAATCTTCTGTAATCTTTTGTAATCTTTTGTAATTTTTTGTAACCTTTGTAATCCTTGAAATTTTGTAATCTAGTGTACACCATAAATCGACGAGTGACTGACCCCTCGTTATGCTCTTCGTTTGGAACCATTTTATTCTCTACATTTTATGCAACACGGAATGTTCAAACCATTTTCAACATGTCAGGTTCCACTCGATTCGTCAAGTATTGTCATGATATTCTGATTGTTGTTTCAGGAAGCCGCCCACTCGGTAGCCGTACCAAAATCAACAGTAAGTTAAAGATACAGAGATTTTCGATAGTGACAGATATTCACTTGTTGTTCGAATTTAGCTCAAGCGAGTCGAGCACCGCGGAATCAATTTTTCAAGTATTGTGTCACGAAATATTTAACAGCACACTCAACATTTTTTAGCACGTATGTTCTGCAGGTGGTAAGATTCATTGAATCGTTAAAAATAAAAACTATGCGTACGTCATCACGATATAGATAAAATGTGTTTTTTGAACGTTATGCTCTTTGTTTGGAACCATTTTATTCTCTAAATTTTATGCTACACGGAATGTTCAAACCATTTTCAACATGTCAGGTTCCACTCGATTCGTCAAGTATTGTCATGATATTCTGATTGTTGTTTCAGGAAGCCGCCCACTCGGTAGCCGTACCAAAATCAACAGTAAGTTAAAGATACAGAGATTTTCGATAGTGACAGATATTCACTTGTTGTTCGAATTTAGCTCAAGCGAGTCGAGCACCGCGGAATCAATTTTTCAAGTATTGTGTCACGAAATATTTAACAGCACACTCAACATTTTTTAGCACGTATGTTCTGCAGGTGGTAAGATTCATTGAATCGTTAAAAATAAAAACTATGCGTACGTCATCACGATATAGATAAAATGTGTTTTTTGAACGTTATGCTCTTTGTTTGGAACCATTTTATTCTCTAAATTTTATGCTACACGGAATGTCCAAACCATTTTCAACATGTCAGGTTCCACTCGATTCGTCAAGTATTGTCATGATATCCTGATTTTTGTTTCAGGATTCGAACCAGCCGAGGTCACCAGAATCCACGGTGAGTTAAAGATACAGAGATTTTCGATAATGACAGATATTCACTTGTTGTTCGAATTTAGCTCAAGCGAGTCGAGCACCGCGGAATGACGACTTAATCACAGTCCTCTTTACTTAAATTTCAGATGCCGTGGCACTTGTCGAAGCCCAAGTGTCAGAACTTGCGGATGATGTTAGACGGATGTCCCCCCGTAAGTTCAAAACAATGTCACCCAATGAAGATATTCAAATCATAGCTACTAAGACATGCGTCAAATATTGACAGACTACAATAGTGTCATGATGTACTTATTTTATTTTCAGATCCTAGATCCAAGCTGATCGGAGACGCTGGTAAGTGACGAGTGGATACACTTACTTGACCAATTTATACTTCTACCAAAACGCTCAAATTATCTTTGTCTTTATTTTCATTTCAGATTCTGTGATGTCAATCATAGTGTTTCTCACAAACACTGTAGCTGATATCCTAAAACGTCCCGTGGGTGAGTTGAAGACGACTTTACCCTTTACAAATCGCGTGTCTAATGACATAAGGACGTAAGCGTCGTATAATTTTTTTTTTCACGCCAATCGCTCTGAAAACGTTCGAAACGTATAGATCAATTGAAATTACGAGATCAAAGAATGTAAGTGCAAAAGGTCGTAAGTTGGGCGGATACGACCTGCTTTAACTGCGATTTTTATTATAGAATTTTTCGAAACGACGTCGATTTCGATTTTTCTTTGCGTTTCTCGAGTTTTTACAACTATTTGGAAAGATCATGAAAAATTGAAAAAAAAATAAAACGGCGCCTACGACGTTTTGCCTTTACGTTGTTTTTTATTTTTCCTTAAAAATTGTAATGAAAGAACAAGGTATCCGCCAAACTTACGACCCTTTGCACTTACATTTTTCGATCTCGTAATTTCAATTGATCTAAACGTTTTTGCGGTTTTCAGAGCGAAAGGCGTGAAAAAAAAATTATACGACCTTTTGCCACCAAAATCGCGTTTTTGGCGCTTACGACCTTATGCAATTAGACACGCGAAATGTTTTTGTGATCTACTGTTCGCTTCACATATCAGGGTGAAGTCGAGGAATTGTTTTAATTGATTCCGATCAAATTTTATCGTAGATCGATCGAGATTTCTATTTCAATTCTTCATATTTCATTATTTTTCACTCATTGCCGTTATATCATGCGTCAATTGGTGAATTTCCACTTTGTCATGATACACATATTTCATTTCCAGGAACCGAATCAGAAATGTCTGCCAGATTCCGAGGTAAGTGACACTCATTCGAAAAACACATCAAGCCTAGCTTGCTTTTCATCCAGCTGTTGTTGGAACTGAGTGAGAGTCGAAGGCGACTTGATCATAACCTCTGTGAATTCCAATTTCAGATATGCTCCATCCACTAAAATCCAGAGTCAAAGCCCATTTGCTCAGTAGTGGAGCGAATGCCAGACGTGAGTTGAAGACGATTGTGCCTATCTAGAATATCGCGCATCAAGCACTTGAAAATTGTCTAAATTATTGAGGTATCTTTTAATTTCCAGATACGAGCACTGAGATCACAGCTGCTGTGACCAGAATAGCTGATTCATTCGACGCAGTAGAGATCAAAATCGATGCGGTTTTGAATGCTGCTTTCAAGCTTGCCCCTGGTAAGTTGGAAACAATCGTACCGTTAGAAATATAATTGTCATACTGAGATCTATCGTTTGCTACAAACCAAATTTCAATTAGGCTTTCATGAATTGATCTATTTTCTTAGCCTCCAGTTAGGCAAACGTATTTGATACTCGACATTCGATCCCTGATTTCAATTGCACCACCAGTTTAGTACTACTGAACTACGATCTTATTGTGACTTTTTATACTATTTCATACATCAACTGAAATATGATGATTTCTTAAATCATTTTTTCAATGTGTTCTGGTGATTGGCAATAAATCGTGATTTCACTTTCTCAGGTGCATCTTCATCATCATAAATCACATGCCAGTCCAGCTGAACCGAGGCAGCGGAAGAGACAATTGGTGAGTGTCGTCGACAGTATCACCTGATACGAAAATGCTGAATATATTAATCTACGAATTTTGGTGAATCAATTCGCAGGCCACTTCTTAGCAGCTATCGCGAAGCGGAATATTCGGATCGCTTGTGCTAATCTGAAGAACTTTTTGTGGAGGAACAGAAATCATTTACTGTACGAAAGACTACCACTTTCTTCCAGTACGTCTTCCAATTGATTACTGAATATGTATATACCAGTGACAATAATTCATAGCTGCATAAGATTGTGAGCAATAAAAATCAATTTCGAAAGTATTCATTCGCTGTATCGTGGAAATTTTTCATTTCCCAACACAGATTCCGAATACAAAAGAATAAAATTCAGAGGCCCTTATAAAAACGATTACTTATCCCTTCCGAGTCACGTGACATGTGAAAAGGTTTTTTTATTTGCAACACCTGCGGCTGCATGAAAAGTTTGATTCCGTTCGGATCGCTAAACCGATTTGGATGAAATTTGCAAGGCATACTGTTCTTATTCCGAGGCTGTGGCAATCAAGTTTTCAAACGTCGCTTGCTAACCATGCTTCCATACAAAATACCGTGAGGAATATTACGATACAGATAATTAGTCACTGATTATCAGAAAATAGTGATTCAAAAACCGAAAGACGTTCAGAATGATATCCAAACGAGAAGAGTCGGTGCCTCCCCCGTGCTGGACCCCTTCCATGGTTAAAGACATGACATGATTTTTCCGCTCAGAATTAAGTTACCTTATGGCATCAACGGGCCTTCGATAATCTTCAGTCATTTCGTATCTAGATATGGTATAGAGGACATTTAAATGACGGGATTCGCTTACCCCGATTGTCGCGTCTGATTCATATTGTATTGACGCAAGTACTTGAATCGTTAATTCGTGATCAGTTCTGAATATTCGATAAAGTTTTATCGTCGCCTGTACCTTATACATCGTGGACTACGAATACCTAAATTCAAATATTATTGTATTCAGAGGTGGATGCCCAATTGGCGTTCACATCATCTGAATTTAACGAAAATTTCTTGACGTTCATCGTTCTTTGTCACATTTTGTGAATTTTTTTTTTACTTGCATTGCCTCAAAATCCGAAGAGAGATTTCAATAATTCAGAAAATCAACCGAATGACGCACATTATCTTGAAAATCGGAAAAACTCATTTTCTTGAAAATGAAACTACTTTTTCCGAATAATATTTCACACCGTACGTAGGATGATATGACTCATAGGTTCTGTGAGTTTCGTTGATGCTGAAGCATCGCTTCATACTGAAAAAAAATATATTTTACAGGTGACTGTATGGAATGCGTAAATTTCTGTATTGGTCTCAACATTTTTGGCACTTTTGAGTATCTTTTGAAGAGACCGCTCAGAAGATTATCGGTTCAATTTTCTCTATCCTCAAATTTCCCACTCTTCGTAATTTCCAAGTTCCTAAGTTAGTCTCATCCCTTCTGACGTCATGATCACTTTGCCAATAGATTTTACAATTTCATGTCATATTTCGATGAAATTTATAGGCATCATGGGGCTCCCGCCTGATATCCTCACAGAACGTAGTCAATGAAACAAAAGCTCCGTAACAAATATGGTCGAAAACTTACTTCACTTTTTTTTAGCCACATCCCACGAGCAGAACACCAATATTGTGAAATATATTCGTGATAGGAATAAAATTAATATCACCCAAGTTCTCTTTATTGCATCATTTATTCACTTTGATAACGCTTTTTTTTGACAATGCAATAGATTTCGAAATTCCGTTGCCCCATGGCCTTCATAATTATAATTCACTGCCTGAAAAAAGAACACATTATAATTACGAAGTCCATGGGGCAACGGAATTTCGAAATGTGTTGAATTGTAACAAAATAATAATAATAATAATAATAATAATAATAATAATAATAATAACAATAATAATAATAATAATGACAATAATAAACTGAAAATAAAAATAAAAATAAAGATAAAAATAAAATTAAGACCAATACTGAACATACTTAAGTACAGAAAGAAAGAAAACAAGTCAGAGTAAACTACACTCCTAAGGACGACTGTTCAAGACCTGCCACGACGCGCAAGCTCAGTGCCAAAAAGGAACTGAGGAAGGCCGGTTTTAAAGCTCGAGAACGTAGGAGCTTCTCTCAAGCCGTTAGGCAGGGAGTTCCAGAAATTCAGCCCCGCCACCGCAAAGGACCTGCGATACGTCTCGGTGGCAATACGCGGCAACAGGAATCCGCTACGGACCAACCTGGCCGACCCGTAGGGCATGCGTTCACGGTCAACGAAGAGTTCTCTGAGGTACGAAGGTTTACCCAAACGAAAAATCGCAAAAGAGCAAGGATCCGAGAAAGTAAAGCCTACGGTCACTGACAGTAAGCCAGCCTAATTCACGCCAGTGTGGTGTAATATCCTCGTCTCGAGAAGCACCACAGACAAGACGCACACATATACTCAAGAGACGCTGCAGTCGGAGATTCCCAGCGACGGAGAGGTCATTTTAGACCACACAACAGTAGTCGAAAAAGGGGAAAATGAGGGAAGTAACAAGCATTTTTTGCGATGGGAAAGAGAGCATTGAGCGAGATGGCGAAAGCTGGCGAAGAACACTATGAACTTTATCACACACGGCACCGATCTGCGGGGACCAGGTCAGCTTGCAGTCCAATAATAACCCAAGGTCTCGCACTACTTGAGAGCTAGCTCAAGATACCCCGTGAAGGGTGACCGCAGGAAGATCCAGCGTATCAAACCTTGCCAAAAGAGGGGCACTGCTTAAAGAAATAAAGTGGGTCCCCAGCTATTAACACTCCAGGGCAACAGACCAATATTCCTAAGCTCAACATTGAGCTCCAACTCATTAGCAGAGGACCAACCCGAGACCACGTCAATATCCTCATTCAGCCTCTCCAGAGCGTCAACAAGGTCACCCATGCCCGTCTGAAGATAAATTTGTAGATCGTCTGCATAAACAAGATGCTGTGAATGACGGAGGACACCTGCCAGGTCATTTATAAAAAGCAGGAAGAGCAGAGGACCCAGCACTGAGCCCTGGGGAACTCCTTGATCCAACCTAGCCTAAGAGGACAGCTCGCCATCAGGAGTGGCAACCGCTTGTGCTCTGTCCTGAAGATAGCTAGATATCCATTTCAAAGAGTGCTGGGAAAAACCAAGCGCGAGCAGCTTCGCGAGGAGGACGGAGTGAGGGATCGAGTCGAAAGCCTTGCTAAAGTCGAACAGAACAAGAAGGGTGAGCTGGTGATCATCAATGCCACGGCGCACATCCTCCGTGAGCCTGAGCAGGGCCGACTGCGTGTTAAAGCCAGGGCGGAAGCCGGACTGCCGAGAATCAAGCAGGTTACGCTTATCAAGAAACTCCATAATCTGATCCAGGACTACACGCTCAAAGATTTTAGAGAGAGTGGACAGATTAGCAATTGGGCGAAACTGATCAAGGGACGACGGCGACTTGACCTTGGGCAGAGGCACAACGCGAGCTCTCTTCCATTGAGGTGGAAAAACCGCAGAGCTGACAGAGATATTAAAGAGCGACAAGACATGGGGGAAAATCACAGGTAAGGAGTCCTTAACATTCCGCAAGGATATATCATCAACACCACGAGCCTGTGATGAAAAATCAATGATAGCCTGAATAAACGCCTGTGGCGAAATGTCACTAAAATAAAAGTTAGAGTCACGGTATACAGGAGGTGGTAAGCCGGCAAAAAAAACCCTCAATCTCGATCGCTGCATTAGGACGCTGCGAGACCCTGGCGAAGTGAGCATTTAGTTCATCGGAGGTGAAATCACCCCAGCCATTAACACTCGAGGGCAACAGAATAATATTCCTAAGGTCTCTCCACAGCGCGCGCGAATCATGAATACCCGAGAGTCTACCTGCATAAAAGCCGGAACGAGCAGCAGAAATGCGCTTGTGAGCAAGGTCTCTAGCATCACGATAACGGTCAAGCGAAACTTGACTCCTACAGCGCCGGTAAGCTCTGTAGAGTCTGTCCCTAGCACGAAGCAGATCATGCAAATCGGGAGAGATCCACGGGGAATCAACACGCCGGGGCTTGAAGAACAGGTCGGGAGCGTGACGGTCAAGCGCATGGAGCACATTCTCTTGGAAACAGCGAAGCAAAACTTCCGCAGAGGCTGTCGAGTAAAAAGGAAGCCAGTCAAAATTATCCAGGTCAGAAAGAAAACCCTCAACTGAAAAATTCTTGTATGCGCGAGCACGAATGGTCCTTTGCGGGGGCGGCGGCACCGATAGAGAAACGTCAACTGAAATGAGGTCATGGCCCGCAATAAAAGGCGCGTCAGACTGACTAAAATCACATAAGGCATCACCGTCATTGAGCAGGCACAAGTCGAGAAGGGTGTCAGACGTCTGAGTATGATGCGTAGCTGAAAAGGGTACTAGATACAGAGGAGCAGAAATCACGCACTTTCTGTGCATCGGATGAAACCCCAAGCGGATTGGCATTGAAATCACCGAGTACAACAGACAGCGAATATTCGATACAAAACCGATCATAATCCAGCTCAAAGTTAGCGAGATTCACTGCTCCTGGAGTTCGATGAAGTACAGCTACAAGGAAAGCAGGCAGATGGCCGGATCTAATTTCAAGAATTAAGTACTCCGTTTCGGCGGCATACTGCATCGGCGAGGCCGACAACGTTTTAACCCTGAGTCCATCACGAACATACAAAGCAACCTCCCCCCCCCCACCCCTTTTACCAACCCGATCGTTACGGAAAAGCGAATAGCCAGGAAGAGAGACCGAGAGATCGGGGATCAGCGGGTAAAGCCACGTCTCGGTGACAGCAATCACGGCGTAAGCAAAAGTAGAAAAATGAAGACGAATATAGTCCATGTGCCCGCGGATAGAATTAGCGTTGAAGTGACAGAGCCGCAAGGAACGTGGAACAGAAGCCGAGGAAGGAGACGCGGCAGGGCGACGGGCAGGTGCAAGCGGTCAAGCAGCCTGAAGGGCAGCAAGGTCATCAGTGGAGCGAATCCGTTTGACCTGAGCTCCATCAGTTTTCCTCACCAGGACGCTTCCATTTTGGTACCATACGTACTTGTATCCTCTGTTCTTCGCCTCGGTCTTTGCAGAAACCAGAAGCTTGTAGAGATCGGCCGGAAGGACCTCATTAAGATAGATGGTTCCACGGGGCCCAGCAATTGGCGGGGTCAAGTCAGCCGTAGATAGGGGGCCCTTCCGTTTCTTGGCCTGTAGTAACCGAGCTCGGAGATCGCTCGACGACATCTTGATGATCAGCGAGGGAGGCTTGTTTCCGTTGGGTTGCGAGCGAGATGCCAGAAATCTGGCAGAGACGACATCCTTTTCCTCAATAGGACATCCTACAGCAGCTGCTACTTGCTTGACAACTGCAGCTGCCGACGCAAGAGAGGGGCAAGGAGCCCCAGATATAATAAGCTCGTCATCATGAGCGACCGCCGAGACACGCCTAAGCTCAGCAGAATCCGAAGCATGCGCCTGCCGCAGGGTTTCCACTTCCTCACGAAGGACCTGGTTCTCTTGCTCCAACTTGTCAACTCGCTGAACGATCGCATTAACCTGGCGCTGCAGCGCAGGCAGACCTCGAAGTCGGGTGTCCAAGTCGTCGAAACGTTTGCTGAGTAAGCGATAGACTTCCTCCAGCGTAGTTGGACTCGAAGAGGGCAGACCTGATGGAGCGGCAGAAAACGATGGGTCTGAGGCAATATCTAACGGCGAGGTGTCCAGAAGCTGGGTCGAGGGCTGAGAAAAGGTGAACACTTCCACGTCTTCAGCCTCCGAGAGGGGTGGCGGTTGAACCTGCGATGCCAGTTCTTCTAGAGCAGGGCTTGAGCAACAGGCCTTCTTTTTCACACATCCCGGGTGAAAAATAGCAGCACAGAAGCGGCAGTAAACAGCTTTAAGAGCATGCTCTAGTCAGCCGTTTCCGTATTTAAAAAATAATGAAGCCTAATATGAACGGGGGGGTGTTTAATGGGTTCCTTAGACGATTTGTATTAAATTGGTAGCTGGCATGAATGTGTATCTCACCAAAATCGAGTAAAATAAGGCTTTTTTGTGTCGCGAAGCGTGGGACCGTCACTTGTTGTCACTGATGTCACCGACTACGCATCACAAGGGTGAAAACAACTATTGAGCGCCCTCAGGAATATAATTCCACTCACATATATCGCAAAACTTGTTCATTTCACCCAACGATGAAGCCTCAGAATTGTTTCCCGAAAAAGACTGAAATTGTCGGCATAAAGAAGTGGCCGTGGCCATGTTGGATGGTTTCGCCAACCTTCGTCTCGCGGTCCTGCGTTTCACGAACCGCCGTTCCTTGTTCAGCGCTATGACAGCTGAGCGGGAATTCAAACGGAAATAATTCGGAATAATAATAGTTATAACTTCCTTGCCCGGTACTGGCAGGAGGAGGCTCTGGAACAGGTCAAAGAGTTTAAATACCTCGGCTTCCACTTCCAGAGCAACGGCAAACACGAAAAGCACATAGGAGAAACAGTAAGAAAAGCAAGAGCCGTGATGGCGCAGGTTTGGGGAATAGGACAGAGGAAATTCCGGAACAACTTCAACCGTAGGATGAACCTGTTCAGAAGCTTAGTAGAAAGTATACTACTATACGCAGCAGAAGTCTGGGGCTGGAAGGAACAGGAGAAGATAGAGAAGACACAGGAGAGATTCATCAGATGGACACTGGGGTTAGAGTACAACACACCAGCATACATAATCAGGGAAGAAACAAAGACCAAGAAGATAACGACGGAAGCACGGAGAAGAGCACTCAAGTACGAGGAAAAAACCAAAAGGTACAGAACTAACGAGATAGTCACGGAATGCTGGAAGGAGATACACAGGAAGAAAGCAGAGGAAAAAGCGGAATGGGAAAAAGAAAGAGAGGCATGCTACGCGAAACAGGGTGGGAACATCAGAGGAATAGGAACGGAAAGAGAAGGGGGAGTCAAACGGATAGAGGAGATACTGGAAGAATACACGAAAGAACAAGAAGAGGAAAGAGGCAAAAGAATCGAAGAAAGCAGGTACTGCCCGAGATATAAGGGAATAAAAGCGCAGGGACTACCGAGATACCTACAGAAGGAATACGAGGGCAGAGACCAGAAGCTAATCGCGAGATTCAGATGTGGGAACGAAGAAGAAGGGTCGAAGTATTGGAAGAGGGAGGAAGAAAAGACGTGCAGGACATGCGGAGAGAGCAAAGAGACACTAGAACACATGCTCAAAGAGTGCGTGAACGCACTGAAGGACAACAGAGAGCTGTCAGAGATCCTGCAAGAGACGGGGGAGGGAGCAGACTGGATGAAACGGGTGCGGGACAGTAGAAGAAGTCAAAACGAAGCAAACCAGACATGAACATGCACAGAAAAGAAATAAAATGTAACAGCTGAATATATCCATGAAAGTATTAGTAGAAGGTGAAGAACCTAAGAATAGCAACAATCAAATAAAACATGTAACCCCTTTCAAGGCCGAAAGGCATACGAAATAAACGATATAATAATAATAATAGTTATAACTTATAACAATGCATTGTTATTATTATCATTATTATTACTATTAATATTTTTATTATTATTATTATTATCATTATAATTACAATTTCCGAAATAATACTAATAACAATTATTATAAAAATTATTATTATTATCTTTGAAAAAAATTCACTCGAAATTGGTGAAATTTGTAAATGGATTCGTATACGCCATTTATTATTCAATTTTTTATCTGAAATTTCGTGAAAATCGGAATTTCAATTTTTTCCAAAATAATAATAATAATAATAATAATAATGTTGTTGTTGTTGTTTGTTAATCTGGGGTGACCAGGCGCTCAGTCCATACGGACCATTGTGCCCGGGCCCTAATGGGCACCCTAAGTAGTAGGGAAGGACGTGAGGTCGGCCAGTTTGGCGAGCCGAAGCAGCCTGCCCACGCCCATCTCCTCTATTTTCTCCTCGCCGGTGAAGTCGGTTCCCAGGGCCAGCCTCCGCGGGCCCACGAGACCGTCGCACCGCGCGATCAGGTGAAGGGGAGTCTCTTGCTCCTTCCCGCATCTCGTGCAAAGGGACCCTGCACTGAGCCCCAGGTGTACGAGGTGCTTGCCTGTGTACCAGTGACCGGTGATGAGTCCTATAATAGTCCTCAAATCCGTCCTGTTCATCTTCGTGAGCGTGGACCCCAACTGGTGGGATGGCCCTCGGAAGAGGGCCCTCGTGTGAGCCATGCCTGGTGTGTTGGTCCAGAGGTCGACGAAGCGACCCTCCGCCCGTTCCTTGGATAGGCATTTTATGTGCCCTGTAGTTATGCCTGTTAGGCAACCCTCGTCGCATTCTCTACGGGAGGCTCCCTCCCTGGCCAAGTTGTGCGCTAGCTCGTTGCCCCGGATGCCGCTGTGTCCCGGCACCCAGAGCAGCTTGACGTGGTTCACACGCGCTAGCCTTGTCAGAAGTTCGACGCAGCCCCACACCAGCCCGGATTTTATGACGCAGGCATCCAAGGAGCTGAGTGCGGCGCGGCTGTCGCTGCAGATGTAGATGTGCTTGCCACTGTGGCCCTTCGCCAGAATGGATCTGACGCAGGCCTCTATTGCAAACACCTCAGCTTGTAGGACTGTGGCCGTGGTCCCCAGGGCTAGCGAGGTGCTCTCCCTGGGACCCTCACACCAGATGCCGGCCCCAGTCCCAGTGTTCGTTTTGGAGCCGTCTGTGTACCAGACGAGTCCTTGTGGCGAGAGAATCCTGTCCCGGTCTGCTTCCCAGGACTCTCTGTCAGGGTATGCCACCTTGAAGTTGCGGCCGAATAGGTATCTGTTGGGACACCGGTCCCCCCCTTGAGCCAGGGTAGCCAGGGGCACCCCCACCTCCCGGAGTACCACCGTGTGTCCCACGCCCGTTCTTCTCCAGAGTCCCAGGTACCATAGGCGTAGTGCCGCCCTCCAGGCCTCCTCTAATATCGTGATATGTGGTGGCGGCAGGTTAAGCAGGGCTCCCATGGCAAGTCCGGGTGTGGTTCTGAGAGCCCCGGTTATGCCAAGCAGCGCCATCCTGTATATCCGGTCGTATGTCCTCCGGAATGTGACCTTGCTCATGGCAGGCCACCACACTAGGGAGGCGTAGGATAGTTGAGGTAGCATGATGGCTGTGTATAGCCATCGAACCACCTTTGGTTGTAGTCCCCAGGTCTGGCCCACCATCCTTCTGCAGGCCCAGTACGTGGCCGTGGCCTTCTGTGCCTGCTTGTCGATGTGGGCTCTCCAAGTTAATTTGGTGTCCAGGGTGACTCCTAGGTATCGCACCTCTGTGGATAGAGCCAGCCTTGATCCAAAGATTTCCACCGGCTCTAACGCGAGGTTGCGTTTCTTAGTGAAGAGCACCATTTCAGTCTTGCTGGGATTGATTCTCAGCGCCTGAGCGGTGCACCAGTTCTGTACGAGGACAAGAGCTCTTTGCATCTTGCCTCTCATGGTCGGTAGGTGGTCGCCCGCGACGATTAAAGCCACGTCGTCAGCGTAGCCCACCGTTGTCACGCCCATCCCGTTGAGCTCCACCAGGAGCCCGTCTACGACTAGGGTCCACAGCAGGGGTGATAGCACACCTCCCTGCGGGCACCCCCTGCCGACGAGAGCCCTGGCCTCGGTGCCCCCGAGACTGGCGGTGACGACCCTGGTTTGCAGCATCTCCCTGATCCAGTCGACAACCGTGGCGTCGATTTCGAACCTGGAAGCCGCCCCACAGATCGCATCGAAGGAGGTGTTGTCGAACGCCCCCTCCACGTCCATGAACACGCAGAGTGCTGCTTTTTTCTGAGAAGCGGCTTCTCTATCTCGCGTACGAGGTGGTGAAGAGCCGTTTCCGTGGATTTGCCAGCTTGGTAGGCGTGTTGTGATTGGGACAGCGGTCGTTCGACCAGTGCCCCATCTCTTATGTATCTGTCCACAAGTCGTTCCAGTGTCTTTAGTAGGAACGACATGAGGCTGATTGGTCTCCAAGATTTAGCGCGGTCGTAGCAGCCCTTCCCCGGTTTGGGTATGAAGACCACCCTGACCTCCCGCCAGTTCTTGGGTATGTACCGCAGCGCCAGGCAGGCCCTGAAGATGTGGCTTAGTCTTGCGACCAGGATCGCCTCACCCTCTTGGAGGAGGGCCGGGAAGATCCTGTCCACCCCAGGGCTCTTGAACTTGTCAAAGGATTTGACAGCCCAACTGATCCTGTCGTGCGTAACGATCTCTGCTGCTGTGCCCCAGTCCCCAGGACCCCGCCTGTCCGGGCCTGCCCTGTCGGGCGGTCCCAGATCTGTAGGTACGGACCCCGGGAAGTGGACCTCCAGCATGTGGGAGAGGATGTCTGAGTGGCTTTCGGTCATGCTGCCGTTTGGCAGTATGAGTCCATCCAGCTTGGTCGGAGGGCCAGCCGAGAAGACTCTACGGAGCCTGGCCACTAGGGGTAGAGCCTCGGTCTCGTCGCAGAATCCTCTCCAGGCCTCTGTTTTGGATTTGTTGATCAGCTTCTTGTACTCCTTCTGCGCTGCTCTGTAGGCTGCCCAGTCAGGAGCAAGTTTTGTCTTAAGGGCTCTGTTTAGGAGTTTCCGGGAGCTGGACCTGAGTTTGCCCAGATCCCCGCTCCACCACGGGACCTTAGTGCTGTCAATCTTTTGCTTGGCGGGGCACGAGGCCTCGTAAGCTTGTATGATTGAGGATTGTAGGTGTGTTACCTCGCTTTCCACCATGTCAGAGTTCCTCAGACGCTCACAGGGTCCCCTGAGCCTCCATTCCAGCTCCTCCCTGTAGGAGTGCCAGTCTGTGGCCTTGGGGTTCCTGTATACTCCCTCCGGCTCCTTCGCAGCTTCCGCCGCCAAGGAGAAGGAGATGCGCCTGTGGTCTGACAGGGTGTCTTCTTCCAGCACCCGCCAGTCCTTTATCAGGCTCGTTAGCTTGGTGCTGCAGATCGTTAGGTCGATCACCTCCTGTCTACGGGAGGTGACGAATGTGGGCTTCGATCCCTTGTTCAGGATGTCGAGGTCCGTTGTCGAAAGGTAGTCCAGCAGTGCCGTGCCCCTGTCGTTGATGTCGGAGCTGCCCCAGACAACGTGGTGCGAGTTTGCGTCGCACCCAATCACCAGGTGCAGCTTCTTGTCGGCACAGTACCTGACCAGTGCCCTGAGTTCCTCCGTAGGCGGTGGATCCTCAGAGTCGTAGGGGAGATAGGCTGAGCAGACCACCATCTCGGTGGTGCCACCTCTTGCCCCCCCCCATCCTGATCCTGGCTGCTGCTAGGTCTCTGCTGCAGAACTGGTTCAGCTTCAGCGCGCAGAGCTTCTTGTTGATGTAAACAGCTGCCCTGGGGCCGGGGCCTTGGGCTCCTTCCTCGCACACCAGCACGCCGTTCCTTCTGTCCAGACCTAAAACAAGTCCCCCGTTAATCCAAGGTTCTTGTATAAGTGATATGTCTGTTTGCTCCACTGTCAGGCTACGGCTATGAATAGCCGAGGCCGCTTTGCAGTGTTGCAAGTTGATCTGCGAGAATTTGATTCTGCGCGCGGTCATTGAGCCGTGGCTCGTCATAATCGCGAATTAAGGGTGGTACTAGTGATACGATTACCGTGACACCTTCTCACCCTTGTCCTCAGGGGTCCCGACTGGTCGGTCCTCCTGTGGCGTCGCCTGCGTGCTGGTCAGGGAGTCATGCAGCGTCCTCTGCTGGCCCGCCCGCACGCTCTCCTGCCCAGTCCTGCTCGTCTCTAGGGCCCTGGGCGGTCGTCCCCTGGACTTCGCGTCCGAGCCCCTTCTTTTCAGTGGCGCCCTCGCGTCTGGGACCGCGGAGCTGACGCTCTGAGTCCCTGAACTTGAGAGGCCCTGTACCGTTTTTGCCACGCCGTCGCAGTCAAGGGGGCCAGTGGTCGTCTCCGTCCCTGTCCCCCCTCCCTGCTTCACCGTGGTGTCCTCAGCCTCAGGTCGAGGGTCCTGTCCCTTCTCCGGCTTTGAGTGCCCCTCCCTGAAGGAGATGCG
Organism: Euura lappo; assembly: GCA_018257835.1. Classification (NCBI taxonomy): domain Eukaryota; kingdom Metazoa; phylum Arthropoda; class Insecta; order Hymenoptera; family Tenthredinidae; genus Euura; species Euura lappo. The sequence continues at coordinate 22,507 of JAEUYN010002304.1, forward strand.
ACCCAAGCCGAAGTGGGCCAGGAGTCCCTGGCTCCTGAGAACGTCTCTGGACTTTGTGTCCACCCCCAGGACTAGATGGACGGAAGAAGGTGTCTCCTTCCTGTCCCAGACCCTCCAAAGGTGGGTCTGAAGTCCTGGGTTTTGCCGCCCCAGTCTCTTCAGTATGGCCTCCGTGACCGGCGGTATGCCGGGCACAAAGGTCATCATCCTTGTGAGTCGGGGCAGTTGCTCCCTCTCCAACAGTTGGAGTGAAGCCCCCGCCCAAGGCTCAACGGATGAGATTGTACGACGGAGCCATCCGAGCGCCCCCTCGTCCGAGCAAGTCACCCATAGGATGCCCTGTTCGAGCCGGTACTGGTCGAAGCGAGGGACCACCTCCCCTTCCGGGATCCGATCCAACGCTTCGCACAGCGCCTGCACCACCAGTTCACCCTGCTCGGAGTTAAGAGTGGCCTCAGGGTAGCCGGCGGGTGTGATGACCACCCTCCTTCCGCCCTTGGCCGCCTCTCCATAGCTCCTGGGTTTCAATATCCCTCTTCCCCTTTTGGGGGCCGAGAGGACATCCGGGGGCGTGCCGCCTGAGGGCCTGGGCCTTTTCAGGCCCGTTCCCCCAGCCGGCAACGGCTTGGCCCCGTGCAGCACTCCGGAGCCGGGTTGCCCAGTAACTGAGCCCCCCTTCTCGGAGTACGTTGGATTAGGGGGAAGTATCGCCGCCTGGCCCGTTTCAGAAGAGGTCCCAGCGGCCAGTCTGGCCTTCTGGGCTCTCCTCCTAGACGCACCGCAGCGGCGAGCCTTCTTCCCTGGTGCCGTCGCGTGGGCGTCGGTCCCAGTTTGCGCCGGGCCAGTCGTATCCACGTTAGGATTAGTCTCGGAGACGACTAGGCTGCGATGGGCCAAGGAGGCTAGTGCCTCCTCGTCCCCTCGCCCCCCAGTGGTCTCCCCTCCCTCTGTCACCGACGCGTCGATCACCATGGGGACCGATTCGTCGGGCACTTTTCCTACTTCGTTTTCTGTGTCCATAATGGTCCCACGAGTAGCTAGGGAAGTAAACGGTCCACCCGGCCAGAGCCCCGCATAGCCGGGTAAGGCTTCTTACAATGGGGGGTCGCCCGGTACCCCAAGGGCATCGTTACGGCACTGTACCCCAGTACCTTTCAGCCTCGGCACGATGGCTCCCACCTCGGCATAAGGGAGCTGGTCCGCGGCCGGGGCCTTCAGTCCCCTAATCCGGTTTTTACGCCGGACGGGTCCTTTATAGCCACCGACTAACCAGGTTGTCCCCAGTTCCCGTCCCGGTGCACTGGCTGCCCAGGCCCCCGGGCGGTTGTCTGGATCTTCCCTGGCCGCCCTCCTATCCGCCACCCGGAGACGCGCTCGGTAGGGGCTCAACCTGTCCCCCCGCCCCTCGAAAGGCAGGGGGCTTCCGAGAATAATAATAATAATAATAATAATAATAATAATAATAATAATAATAATAATAATAATAATAATAATAATAATAATAAAAATAAGAAAAATAATAATTATTATGATAATAATAATTATTATGATAATAACAATATGATAATAATTATGATTATCATTGCAAAAAAATTACTCGAAAGTGGTGAAATTTGTAAATGAAAATGAAAACGTATGCGACATTTTCTTTCTTTTTTTTTACAAAAACTCTAAAATCCTGTAGAACGCATAGAAAAGTCTGATTTCCGAGTTCTTTATGTGAAATTTTCCAAATTCAAAAAAAAAAAAAAAATTTACAGGGCAACATATAAAGTCTGACTCGCTCCCCGCTTCTCTGCGTGGAGCCCGCTCTCTTTCAATCTTCAAGCGAGGGTTGCGCAGGTTTCTCTTTGAATCTGAGCTTGCACGTCGGGAGAGACCTTGAAATATGGCTTGTTTTAAATTTAAATTTTTTTTATTTTTATTTAGATTTTATTTTTATTTCATTTTGACCTTCAAATACTTTTCTGTACTGCCATTCTATTTTTATTATTATTGTTTTTTGTATTCTCACCTGTACTTATTTCTGCTCTTACTTTGCTGTCTACCTATTTGTAAATCATGCATGATGATTCGCTTTTTTTCTTTTTTGCATGCCATATTATTTTGTATGCAATTATTGTCCAGCATTGCTATGGACATAAACTAAACTAAATAAATAAAATAAATAAAGTCATATACGCCATTTTTTTTTTCACAAATACTCTTGTCCTGTGCAACGCATGGAAGAATTGAAATTCTGATTCTCACAAAATTTCCAATATAAATGAAAAATAAAAATAAAGGGCGTATACGACTTTACACCTCTGCTTTGTCTAATTTTTTTATGCTGTGTAACGGAGTGGACTAGTCCACTCCGGGACCTCGCCTCCACCTACCCGGGGAACGACCACAGGATAAATAATCATGCCTAGGACGGGAATCACCAAAGCTCGCTCAAGGGATCCTAGCGTTTAAATAGCCTCAGATACTGCCGCCTTTTATTTTATATTTCATATTCTCCCGCCTCGAGACACCGCCCAGCAACGAGGGACTCTTCGCCGCATCGCCTCAACACCTAGCCGGTGTCCTGGAAGCTGCGGAGCTAGTAGTCGTGCCCTGAAGGAAGTACTCTCTCGCCTACACCCCGGGGAGGGCTGCAAAAACGAATCCTCGCCTCCGCCACACGCATAAGACCCGGCCTGGTCCCCCGGGCAGCTGAATACCACCTCACCCCCCGGGCGCCATCTACCTCGTCGCCAGCAAAGGGCACGGCGAAAACCGAGCGGCCGAAAGGCCCGGCTAGGTCGAACTACCACCGCTGGAAGCGCCACCGTGCCGGCGAAACGCACGCCGTCTCTGGGCATCGCCATTCCTGTCTTAGCGCTTGAAATAATCAGTCGTCTTAGCCTTGTTGTTCCTTTTTGCTTTTGCTCGTTAAGATTGCGTTACCGTTAGCTTTTATCTTTTGTTTTCTTTTTGGTTTTCGTGAGTGTTACCGAGGGCTTGTTCATCCCGAGGGACATCGTCAAAGGTAGGCTTTCGCTTTTATCACGACACCCCGTGCATCTTATCCGAATTCACGTTATCGCCCTGTGACTCCTTCCGAGCCGCAGGCAGCCGTCGCCTTAAGGAGACGTTAGCATCGTCACGGGTGGTCGTGGATCTCTGAAACGTTGATGATTGCTTTTCTTTTGTTCTTGATAATTTTATTTGGCTTGTATTATATTATCTTGTTAGTTGAATGGATCTCTTGAGTTGTTAGATAGTTCTGCCGTTCCGTCTGAGAGTGTGTGTGAGTCCGCTGTCTCTAGTATGCGGGCGTGAATGTGTGAGAGCGAGCGAGAGGAAGTGAGCGGCCCTCGGGTGTCCTCCTTCCCCCTCACCCAGCCTTCTGCTGCTTATTTTCTTATTTAAGCTCTGTTGTTCGCTAGCGTTAGGATTTTCGGCCGCAAGGCTTGTAAAGTTGTTCACCTATCGGAGGGTTAAATTCCGCATCTGACTTTTTCTTTCGTATTTACCGTTTTCTTGCTTTGAATAAATTAGTATTATTTTGCTTTAAAACTTCATGAGTGTTAGTTGCCTTGACCCCTCGTTCCCCTCTTCCGCTGGCTTGCCGGCCTAGTCTTGATTCCGCTTCTTTTCTTTCCCTTTTGTAATTTTTCAGCGGCACATTAGTGCCTGGCGCCCTGTCCTTTTGTAATTTTTGGATTTTATTTGATTTTGTATTAATTTGGCGGGATTATTAATTGATGCTTTATCCCCGGCTTTAATAATAGTCTCGTTACAGCTGAAACTTGAAAATCTCTCAAAAGATTCGGAATTTTGATTATTCTGTGCGTTTCACAGGATTTCAGTGTTGGTAGAAAAAAAAAGTGGCGCATATGTTTTCATTTTTACTTACAAATTTCACCACTTTCGAGTAAATTTTTTTCAATGATAATGATAATAATTATTATTATAATAATTGTTATTATTATTATTTCGGAAATTGTAATTGTAATGATAATAATAATAATAATTGTTTGCATGTGAACCGATACCAATAAATATCTCTACAGTCCACAATCCAATACAAAATAAGAACCTCGGCTAATCCGTTGCTAGGGATTAGCCGAGGCGGGAAGCTAGGCTCAACCGACTAGCGAGTTAGGTGTCGAGTCAGTCGCACAAGAACGCTAATCGTTCACAGTACACATCATTTTACAGAATCCCAAAGAGTTCTGAGAGTCGCCAGAATAAGTGTCTGACACAAACTCACGTAAAACTGTGAAAATAAAGGATTATAATAACCTACACTCGGAGTGGTGATCTCCTTCCATTAACCTTCCCCTCCTCCTCACCGGCTAGCCGAAATTAGCGCTAACAATAATAGAAACCTTATTATTTTGGCCATTTGTAGTGATTGAAGCTTGAGGCCTACAGGTTTTTTATCATTACAAATGATGAGTAAAAAAAAAACTATTTAAATAACTTATACTAAAATGTTGGCGATTGGAAAATATATATATATTTTTTTAAATAACGCAGTCTCATGTATATTTCCTGCTTTACCGTATCCTCCAATTTTTTCCCGCATTATCCTGATTTCACCAAATATCGCGTTTGCAAGTAGAATCTATTGTTGGAAATGAAGAGGAGGAGAAAATAATCGACGAAGTTACGAATTCAGCGACTTCTGCAGCTGAAACTCGTGGCGATGGTAACGATTGTGATTTCTCTCTTTCTGACCCTGGTTTGTGGCCAAGAAGAAATTCGGAAATGATTGATTTCATTTTACGAAATCCGTTGGAGCAACATGATCTGAGATTGAATAATTATCGGGCTTCAAAACGCGTTTATGGGTCTAAAACAAGATATTGTACTGCGCAAATATTTTTCCAAAAAACATCAAATCGTGAAATGCATCGACGAGAATGGTTAGCATATTTGCACTCGAAAGGTTGCGTTTATTGCATACCTTGCATGCTATTCTCGACATCAGTGAACGCGTTTACAGAAGGCTTCAACGACTGGAAGAATGATGTGCGAATAGCTGAGCATGAGAGAAGTCTCGGTCATCGTGAAAATACACAGAAGCATGTACTGCGAGGAAATGTATTGGGAAAGATTGACAGCAAGTTGCATGTGCAATACATTCAAGAATGTAATTACTGCCGACAAGTACTGACTCGCGTTATAATTGCGATTAAGTTTCTTGCAACTCGAGGCTTAGCTTTCCGAGGAACAGAAGAGAAATTTGGATCGGTCAGCAATGGCAATTATTTGGGTATTCTCGAAGTGATGGCTCGTAACGATCCATTTCTCCAGAATCACATCGATCGGTTGGGAAATCCAGGAAAAGGAAACGTATCGTATTTTTCTAAGGATATTTGCGAAGAATTCATTGCGATGATATACGATGATCTGCTCAAAAAATTGATTTCGGATGTAAAAGCCTCTAAGTATTATGCGATAAGCGTAGATTCGACTCCCGACATTTCACATTCGGATCAGTTACCGTTCATTATCCGGTACGTGTGCAAGAACGGAGAGCCCGTAGAACGTTTTTTGCAATTTATACCTATTGAAGGTCACCGCGCGTCTGAGATAGAGCAGGCGATTATGCAGGTATTGTTCGACAAAGATATCGACATAAAGAATTGCCGTGGACAATCATACGACAATGCGAGCAATATGTCGGGCTATTACGGTGGGGTACAAGCCAAAATTATCGAACGTAATCCTTTGGCGATTTACGTTCCGTGCGCAGCGCATTCCCTTAATTTAGTAGGTCAAGCAGCTGCTGATTGTTGTTCGAGAGCGACCAGATTTTTTATGTTCGTGCAACACGTCTACACATTCTTGAGTGCATCTACGTCCAGGTGGACACAAATAAAATCGAAGGTCGAAAATCAGCCTGGAATGCTGTTGCCCAAAAGTTTGTCTGGCACAAGATGGTCAGCTAGAGCGGAAGCATGTCGAGCACTCGTAAGATCGTGGGAGAGTCTGCGAGACGCCCTCGACGATATTGCGGAAAATGGTTCCGAAAAGCCATCCACAAAAGCCGAAGCCGAAGGATTGTCGCAACAATTTGGTTTGCTGGAGACCGCTATAATGGCTGTGACTTGGAGCGATATCTTGGAGCGTTTCGAAAAAACGAATAAAAGTCTCCAGCGCGTTAACATCGATTTGACAACTGTTGTACAACTGTATGATGCCCTCCAAGCATTTGTTGTCGGTTTGCGTGATCGTTTCGACGATTATGAAGAGAAAGCAAAGGAGCTATCTCAATGCAACGAATATGCGCATGAGAATCAGCGGAGCAGAAGAAGGACCGCTCGATTTGACGAGGTAAACGGTAATGAAGCGATACGACGGAAAACAAAACATCCGTATAAAAACGTTTCTCGTCATACTCGATCGATTGTCAGGCGAATTAGAAAAAAGAAGTCTCGCGTACAAAAATGTCAACGCTCGCTTTGGCTTTCTCAGTCGTTTGCCATCACTGACGGATACAGAGATCATCCCACTGTGTGAAGATTTACAGACGACATACTCCACCGATCTCGATAACGATTTTGGTGAAGAGTGTATACATTTCCGGAATTTTGTCCGGGAAATCGGATTGACGGAGGATGAAATCAACATTGGGAAATTTTTGATGATCATTCGCGAGAAGAATATTGTTGCGACATTTCCCAACATGGATATCGTTTTTCGAATGTATCTCACGCTTTTCTCCAGTAACGCTACAGGGGAACGTTCCTTTCCGACGTTGAAAAGAGTGAAATCTTATTTACGGAATACGATGGGTCAGAGCCGCCTCTCTAGTCTCGCGTTTTTATCTTCGAATGCAGAGCTTGTTGATATGGCAGAGACCGATGCAATCATCGATAAATTTGCAAGGTTAAAAGCGAGAAAGCGAACGTTTTAATCGGGTGCACTGAATCGTCAATATCTCCAATATAAAATATATGTGCTCCATTCCTACCTATATATAATATATGTATGATTGAAATTTTGTTTCCGTTACATTATTTTTGAAATATAAAAATTATTAATTCTATCCTATGCTTTTTCGACTATTTTATGGAGAGGGGGCGCTAATTTCGTCAGGCCTAGGGCGCCCGTTTTCGTAAATCGCCCCTGGTACAAAATTTTACATTTTTTTGGGTAGATGAATTTACGCGGTACATGGATGGGTAAATACAAATCGATAGGTATGTACATTTCACAACCCGTATGGGTAAAGTATAAAGTATAGGTCAAATATAAAAAAAAAAAAAAACTTTACCAGCTCGGGAGGCGAACCTAGGGCGCCAGCTTTGCTCGCTGATGTGCTACCGACTGCGCATTGAATCACTGCATATGGTAGACTGCTAGAAAGTTTATGAGTACACAAAATTTTACCCACCGTGGGTACACGAATTTATTACTCTGATTGCGTAAAGACAAAAAAAGTATACCCAATTGAGACAAAATTTACTGTTGAGCACTCAAATTTCGGCGAATGCATTTCCCTGCTTGTGAAATTACCCACCTCTTGGGTAGACAATTAGGTGGGAAAGTCTCTTGGGTAGAGAAAATTTATTTACCGTGACATGAAGTAAATTTGCCTACCCATGTGATCGTTCAATTTACTCTTATTTTTTACAGTGAAGTGACTCATCAAACTTTTTTTTAATCATCATTATTATTATTATTATTATTATTTTGTTACAATTCAACAGATTTTGAAACTCCGTTGCCCCATGGCCTTCGTAATTATAATGGGGTTTGTTTTTTTTGTAGCTGTGAGTTATAATTACGAAGGCCAAGTGAATAGATGATGCAATAAAGAGAACTTGAGTGATATTCATTTTATTCTTATCACGAATGTATTTCACATTGTTTGTGTCCTGCTCGTGGGAAAATTGGTTTTTTTTTTCAGGCAGTGAATCATATATAAATTACGAAGGCCATGGGGCAACGGAATTTCGAAATCTGTTGAATTGTCGAAAAAAAAAAAACAATTTTCCCACGATATGGCCCCATGGCCGCGTTTTTTTCTTTTCTTACAATTCAACACATTTCGAAATTCCGTTGCCCCATGGCCTTCGTAATTATAGCCTTCGCGTCCGTGACGCGGAAGCATTGATATCAGTAAAAATAAGTGAAAACCGGGGACGGTGGGGAAAACTCCAGCATGCTCTGTTGTCGACGTGGTGGGGGGTCTCTGTACTGTGTATAAATACGACGGATCGGATGAATTCTAATCAGAAACCTTTTTCTAACGAAGTAAGTGGCTACCTTCAACATGAACAAGATCGTCTGTCTTCTCGTCGCCTCGTTGGTGTGCGTGGGTGTTGCCAGCGGTAAGTTGCAGATACTGATCTATTTTCCAATACAACGAAACCTCACTTATACTTATTTCAATCGGGTACGCTAGAAAATACATACGGGGCATTCCACGCCAACTCGACCAGTGTTAAACCCCGACAATCTCAAAATCATTCCATGTTTTTTCCAACATTCTACTCAGTAAAAATCGCGTCCTAAATTTTTTTCAGATTTTTTTTATCAAACCGTTAGTTCGTTATGAATTTCTGAAGTTGATTGAGAATGCCCCTTTTTAGAAATCTGAAAAAATTCTCAAAAATCCAGTGGATGACACAAAACAGCCCCCGTTTAGGAAAATGTGGGCCGAATTTTTTTTTCAATTTTTTTTCCCTCAATTCGGAATTTTCTCATTTCAAAAACTGATATAAACACAGGATCAAATAGTAAGCGACGGATAAGGGTGATAAATGGTGAAACCGAACGTTTCCGAGTAAATTGAACCTTGTTTGACGCTTGAAATTTGATCCTGTGTTCGATAATTTTAGTTTCAAAAATGAGAAAATTCCGAATTGAGTGAGAAAAAATAGGAAAAAAAATTCGGCCCACGTTTTCCTAAACGGGGGCTGTTTAATGTCATCCACTGCTATTTTGAGATTTTTTTTCAGATTTTTAAAGAGGGGCATTCTCAATTAATTCCAAAAATTCATAACAAATTAACGGTTTGTTAAAAAAATCAAAAAAAAAAATTAGGACGCGTTTATTGCTGAGTAGAATGTTAGAAAAAACATGGGATGATTTTGAGATAGTCGGGGTTTATTACTGGTCGAGTTGGCGTGGAATGCCCCATGGATATAAGTGAGAATAACGTAAAAAAAAAAAATAATCAAGAGTCAAGTGGTTCGATAGCTTCCACGTCAGCATTGCAATCATTCAGACACACACATCACCAACAGGTGAAAAAAAACCTGTTTTGTAGATAAACGTAGAAATATGTTCGCATCAAGGAGTAAAATATTCTCGATACAGCAAGGATACAACATTGAATTCTTGATTTCAATTCCAACAGCAAAACTAGAACTCATGGACGTATATCGCAGGCAATCAATTATTCAAGTATTGTGTCTTGACATATTCAACAGTATAATTATTTTGCAGCAATTATTCTGCAGACTTATCGAATCGTTATGCCTACATTTTAGTATCACAGGAAGTAAAATTCAGAACCGTAAAATGGTACTGAAGTGGAAAATCGACCATTCGTCGATCTTATGTATATCAGGAGCAATCAACTTTTGAAGTGTTGTGTCACGAAATATTTAACAGCACACTTAACATTTTTAGCACGTATGTTCTGCAGGTGGTGAAGATTCATTGAATCGTTAAAAATAAAAACTATGCGTACGTCATCACGATATAGATAAAATGTGTTTTTTTAACGTTATGCTTTTTGTTTGGAACCATTTTATTCTTTACATTTTATGCTACACGGAATGTTCAATTAATTTTCAACATGTCAGGTTCCACTCGATTCGTCAAGTATTGTCATGATATCCTGATTTTTGTTTCAGGAGTCGATCCAACCAAGGCTTCCATCAACGGTGAGTTAATGATACAGAGATTTTCGATAATGACAGATATTCACTTGTTGTTCGAATTTGCACAAGCGAGTCGAGCACCGCGGAATGACGACTTAATCACAGACCTCTTTACTTAAATTTCAGATGCCGTAACAAGTGTCAACGCCCAACTGTCAATACTTGTGGATGGTGTTAAACAGATGTCCGTCAGTAAGTTCAAAACAATGTCACCCAACCCAATAAACACACAGTGGTTGATGTGTGGTATAATAAACGTATCTCGACACGTTAAGAAAACGTTGGTAATAAACGAGTTACATCGAATCTATGGGAAATACTCGTATATTATACCATAAAGTTTTAGGTACGAAGTCCGCCTGTTATACCAATTTTTCGATACGCATTACTTATACGGGAAATATACGTGTATTATACCATCAATTTTTGATCACGTCCGCGATAATATTTATTCTTAAAATATCAACCAAATGTTGTTTTTAACATTATAATGTATTATTAATAATAAAAAACCGTTATTAATGAAAGACGATGATGATAATGATGAAAAAAAAAGTGACTTCACGGGGATTCGATCCGGGAACCTCTCGGGTGTGAAACCAATCTCTTGTCCTTGCGCTGCTGCCAGCTCTTACGATGAACGCAGAGTTTGAGGTACATAATATCTGCTGTACTATGGGACTTGTGCAACAGCATTTTGTCATAAAAATGTGGATGTTAGGAAATTTTTGAGAGGTGAAAATTAGGTCGGGCACGCGGACATCGAGACCTAAAATATACCATGGATTACACGTGTAAAAAACGCTTTTTATTCGGTGGAAAACATGTGGAATATACCAGCACACAGAAACGTGTTTTCCACGTGTCTTCCATGGGTTTTCCTGGTATACAAGATACGTTGATTGAATGATGTGTGGTCCACGTATAATTTTTCCACTTATGCCGACTTTCCACATTGGACACGTTTAATATACGTATATTCGACGTACCTGCTCTCTAAATCCAAATCAGCGGAAATTCCGCTATTACAATCAGTGAACAAAAATTTCACTGAGAATCAGCGAGTTTCGCTGAAGAAACAGCGAAAATCGCTCTACCGCGCTCGCAGCACTATCTTCCGCCGCGTCTGGTACTACAGCCCTACACAGCGCTGTCACATCACGTGTGGTTCCCATTTTCAAGCGTGTGTTTAATGACGGTATTTTTCGCGATAACACGAAAGAGTAAAACGAAGAACACGGAATTTGCCACATCAAAGTGTGAGTGTTATTCATTCAATACGTGGTAAGTACATTTCGATACTTTCTAGCGTCCACACGCCAGTATGTTGTGTCATTGAGGCAAACATAACCTCTATCAATTACCGGCGTATGTTGTGTGTTCTGTGTTTGTAACCCAATTTATTAAAAATTATCTTTTTTCAAGCCATAAAAAAAAAATCCGGTGATGAACGGCCGCAGGACGACGAAAAGTATTCAATGCGAGAAGTCGAATGAGAGCTTCTAGCATTCGGCGTTTCGAGGGAAACAATTCTAATATTGAAATTAGGTGTTGTTTCCTCCCTGCATATCAACTTGACTAATATCATCCTTGACATATGGGGGTTCCATGGCATTTCACCTAATCGATGAAGGTCATCGACGCCGATCTTGATGTCAATTTTTTTCTGAATTCGTCTATCGAAAAAAGTGAACACGTGTTCCGCCGTTTTTCGATTCAGCCACGTTTTCAATTTTTTTTAATTTTCCAATTTTTCATGCTTTTCGCGAACAGACTTTTTTCAACTGGCTCTAACTTCGAAAGCTTTGACTTTTTTCGAAAGATGATAAGGACATAAAATGTGCCAAAAAGACTGAGCTTTTCGAAAAAAAATTGCACAATCTTTTCCAACTACACAGTTCTGGGATATTTTTTATAATAGAGAAAAAATCGTTATATCATTCATTTGGACACCTTCGATTTTCCTGAAACTTTGTACCTGAAATCAACCACCCACAATCAGGTTATCCTCCAAAGGAAATTATGGGCCTCGGATTCGTTCGGAAGTTACACGATCATAGGTGCCAAAAATCGGACAAATCGCAATATATCTCAGGGAAATCAATTTTAACTTTGAGCAGACAAGTTCTCATGTTCCAAAAATCAGTGTTTGCTGAAAAATGAAATTTTTCAAAAAATACCCGACGTCGTGAAAAAAAACGAGATTATAATTTTTTTACCGTGCCAAGTATATTTTCACGTACATTTATGAATGTAGATACTAAGTTTTCACGTGGTTCCGATCATAAAATAAGTTCTAGATTCGCGAAATTCGAAATAAAACTTCAAGTGTACGTCAACGTTGACATTATCGACGGTTGCAGCGAACAGAAGAGCGAGCTGGGGTAGTACTCAATCAGAACTCAAGCTCGCAACAAAACAAATTATCTTGTATACTGAAAAATTCAACCGTATAAATGCTGAGATCTCGAAATTTCGATGAATCATCCGATAAAAGAGCGACTACAATAGTTTAACTAATGATAGTATAATATTGAAATAGTTGAATAGTTCAAATTCAATCATTTCAATCATCAATATTCAATTTTTCATCAAGTACGCTTTTCTTGTCGAAATTAAAATTGATAAAACTGATTTCCCTGAGATTTCTTGCGATTGTCCGATTTTTTGGCACCTATGATGGTGTAACTTCCGAACGAATCCGAGGCCCATAATTTCCTTTGGAGGATAACTTGATTATAAGTGGTTGATTTCAGGTAAAAAGTTTCAGGAAAATCGAAGGTGTCCAAATAAATAATATATTGATTTTTTCTCTATTATCAAAAATATCCCAGAACGGTGTAGTTGGAAAAGATTGTGCAATTTTTTTCGAAAATCTCGGTCTTTTTGGCACATTTTATGTCCTTACCATTTTTCGAAAAAAGTCAAAGCTCTTGAAGTTAGAGCCAGTTGAAAAAAGTCCGTTTGCGAAAAGGATGAAAAATTGGAAAATTCAAAAAAATAGAAAACATGGCTGAATCGAAAAACGGCCAAACACGTGTTCACTCTTTTCGATGCACGAATTGAGAAAAAAATTGACATCAAGATCGGCGTCGGTGACCTTCACCGATTAGGTGAAATGCCATGGAACCCCCATATGCATATGGATTTCCCCATTTGCGACGGGGCATATGTACCCCAAAAGGCAAATAAAGATTCTATCTATCTATCTATATCATCCTTGACAATTATACTTCAGGCAAAGCTGCTCTACTATTGCAGAGGTTCATTGAACCGGGAAAGTTTTTTTTATCGAAAAATAAACAAATATTTGTAAGTTTTTATAATATTGAAATAAATTACTGGCCTGTTTGAACGATAAAATTAGGATTTTACACATTTTCCACCCCTTCCTTTCATCTGACAACGTGAGATTCATGAATGTGAAATTTTGAATTGTCCTAACAGCCGACTTTAAAGGTTGTTAATGAGGATTCATTTGGAGGTAGAAATACCCAAAAATAAATCTTAACTGATGATCATGTAGAGCTGGTTGCTTCGAATTGAGAAGTGTTGGCGAGATCACCGGTTCGAATGGTACGTTCACTGGTTGAATGAGTCAAATGAGTGAAGTATTGTTTCACTGATTCAAATAGTGAAACTTTCACTGAATGATTCAGTGATATAATTTTTCACTGATTCAAACAGCGATTAGTCGCTGATTCTCAGTGGTATACTTATAGCTATTTCGATCAGCGACTATTCGCTGACAATCAGCGAGATTTCGCTGATTCAGATTTAGAGAGTGTGTTTATTGGGAATGAAGATATTCAAGTCATAGCTACTAAGACATGCGTCAAATATTGACAAACTACAATAGTGGCATGATGTACCTATTTTATTTTCAGTTAACGGTTCCCAGCTGACCTTCGCAGACGCTGGTAAGTGATGAGTGGATACACTTACTTGACCAATTTATACGTCTACCAAAACGCTCAAATTATCTTTGTCTCTATTTTTATTTCAGATCCTTTAATTAGAACCACAAACAATCTCGCGAACAGTGTAGATCTTATTCTAAGGCGTAGCGGTGAGTTGAAGACGACTTTATACCCTTTAAAAATCGCGTGTCTAATGACATAAGGACGTAAGCGCCATTATACGACGTTTTGCTGTTTAGAATGGCATAAAGGCGTATAATTTCTTTTTTTCGCGCCAATCGCTCTGAAAAAGTTCGAAACGTATAGATCAATTGAAATTACGAGATCGAAAAATGTAAGTGCAAAAGGTCGTAAGTTGGGCGGATACGATAATCTTCTGCTTTTAACTGCGATTTTTATTATCGAATTTTTCGAAACGACGTCGATTTCGATTTTTCTTTGCGTTTCACGAGTTTTTACAACTATTTGGAAAAATCATGAAAAATTGCAAAAAAATCAAAATGGCGCTTACGACGTTTTGCCTTTACGTTGTTTTTTATTTTTCCTCAAAAATTGTAATGAAAGAACGACGTATCCGCCAAACTTACGACCTTTTGCACTTACATTTTTCGATCTCGTAATTTCAATCGATCTATACGTTTTGGCCGTTTTCAGAGCGTGAAAAAAAAATATACGACCGTTTGCCACTAAAATCGCGTTTTCGGGGCTTACGACCATATGCCATTAGACACGCGAAATGTTTTTGTGGTCTACTGTTCGCTTCACATATCAGGGTGGAGTCGAGGAATTGTTTTTATTGATTCGGATCAAATTTTATCGTAGATCGATCGAGATTTCCTATTTCAATTCTTCATATTTTATTATTTTTCACTCATTGCCGTTATATCATGCGTCAATTGGTGAATTTCCACTTTGTCATGATACACATATTTTAGTTTCAGCAAACGAATCAGAAACGTCTGCCAGTTTCGCAAGTAAGTGACACTCATTCGAAAAAGACATCAAGCCTAGTTTGCTTTTCATCCAGCTGCTGTTAGAACAGAGTTAGAGTCGAAGACGACTTGATCACAATCTCTGTGTATTCCAATTTCAGATATGCTCCACCCACTAAAATCCAAAGTCAAAGCCAAAGTCAAAGAAAAATGTAAGTGCAAAAGGTCGTAAGTTGGGCGGACACGACCTGCTTTTAACTACGATTTTTATCATCGAATTTTTCGAAATGACGTCGATTTCGATTTTTCTTTGCGTTTCACGAGTTTTTACAACTATTTGGAAAAATCATTAAAAACTATGAAAAAAAATGGCGATCACGACGTTTTGCCTTTACGTTGTTTTTTATTTTTCCTTAAAAATTGTAATGAAATAACGACGTATCCGCCAAATTTACGACCTTTTGCACTTACACTTTTCGATCCCGGAATTTCAATTGATCTATACGTTTTTTCCGTTTTCAGAGCGAGTGGCGTGAAAAAAAAAAATTATACGACCTTTTGCCACCAAAATCGCGTTCTTGGCGCTTGCGACCTTATGCCATTAGACACGCGAAATGTTTTTGGAATCGTGCGAGGAATCGTTTTAATTGTTCCGATCAAATTTTATCGTAGATCGATCGAGATTTCCTATTTCAATTCTTCATATTTCATTATTTTTCACTCATTGCCGTTATATCATGCGTCAATTGGTGAATTTCTACTTTGTCATGATACACATATTTGATTTTCAGGAATCGAATCACAAATGTCTAGCAAATTCCGGAGTAAGTGACACTCATTCGAAAAATACATCAAGCCTAGCTTGCTTTTCATCCAGCTGTTGTTAGAACTGAGTGAGAGTCGAAGACGACTTGATCATAACCTTTGTATATTCCAATTTCAGGATTACTCATCAACCCAGTAAAAAACAAAGTCATAGCCGATTTAGAAAGGAGTGGAGCGGAATTCGGAAGTGAGTTGAAGACGATTGTGCCCATCTAGAATATCGCGCATCAAGCACTTGAAAATCGTCTGAATTATTGAGGTATCTTTTAATTTCCAGAGACCAGCACTGAGATGAGACCTGCTGTGACCGAAATAACTAATTTATTCAACGCAGTAAGGATCGAAATCGATGCGATTTTGAATGCTACTTTCATGCTTGCCAAAAGTAAATTCCCTGGTAAGTTCCCCAATTTCTACGCCAGTTTCTGCGATTTTGTACAGAAATTAGCACAAACTTGTAGTTTTGTCGTAAAAATTTTCGTCGAATTTCGTACTTTATTCGTAGATTATCGTACTATTTCGTACATAGTCGTAAATCGAAGCAATGTTCATATTCGATATACGAATTTTCTTTAGTAAATATTTATAGTTTTTCGTCAATTTTCGCCGATTTTTCGTTGTTTTTGTCATAGATAATTGTAGAAACAAATTTTGGATTTTATCTGGATCCCACCCCTTCCGTAATTGACTGAATGTTGCTATATTTATAAGAGCGATTCGGAGAAAAATTTTAGTCAACATTGACCTTAATATCGAATTTGGAATAGATAAAAAAAACACCCAGCCGGGATTTGAACCGAGAACCGAGATCATTATAGAATTATGGTCTTCAACTTCTTCGATTCGTCTGCTGAAAGATTTGAACATTTTTCGGCCAAATATGAGGTTCGACTAACATGGATAGATATTTATTCAGGTGCATTTGTACATGGGTTCTTACAACAAGTATACAAAAGACTTGCCGTAAGGGCCTACCCGTCGAGATGTGACAACATCTGTGTACGGGCCCGAAAAAATTAAAACGAAGGAATTACATATAATAACAATGCAAAAAAACAAAAAACAAAAATAAAACTAAAATAATACACAAAAACAAAGAGTGAAACAACAACAATATAAAATTTTTACAGAAAAATATAAAGAAGTTTTCGTTGCTTACACATTCAGATATTTACAAACAAATATGAAAATATAAAATTCGTCAACGCCAATTTGTCGATTAAAAACATATAAGATTACAAGGAGCTCAGCCGGTAGGCAAGTTCGAAGCCAGCCACTGCTTTAGGTTGGAGTTGCATCTGACTATCTTAGGATCTAATGTTTTGAGTTTCCGTGGAAGCATATTGAATGTCATGGCAGCCGAGTGCTCGAAACACTTTTGTCCAACCGATTTATAACATCGAGGGATCGTGACAGTAGCATTTCTACTGGTCCTATTTGTGTTCGTAAATTCCGCCCTCAGTGGTTGATAACACCTCACTAGTGAGATCCATCTATAGTGTTGCTTGACCGATAGGAAATTTTGCGATGGTAGGATGTCGCTTATTGATTCATCTCGTCTTCGTTTGTGAATAATCTTTAGCATTTTTCTCTGCAAGGCTTGTAATGGTGATAAGACATTGCTGTACGCTCCCCCCCAAGCAACTATGCCGTAAAAGGCTCGCGAACAAAAAAGTGCGTGGAAGATTTGTAAAAGTTGCTTTAAACTCAGTACTGCACGCAGCTTGCGAAAGACGTATTGCAGATACCTGGTATTTTTCAGCACAAGACTAATGTGGTGGTCCCATCTCATAAAACAGTCCAAGATTACCCCAAGGTATTTAGTATGGGTTACTCGCTCTATATCTACACAGTTACAGCTGCTGATGTCTTCACAGTTTGCCCCGTGAGCCTTGATTTTGCAGTCCTTCGGAAGCTTGTCTTTATAGTTGGTGAAAGTCATGAACACCGTTTTGCTTAGGTTTAGTGAAAGTTGATTATAATTTAGCCACTTCCAGACCCTTGATAATTTGACTTGAGCCTGCTCTGTTACTGCTCCCCAGGAGCTATCCGCGCAAAGTATCGCAGTGTCATCAGCAAACGAGATAATTTCACCTTCGTTGAACAAGTTAAGCAGGTTGTTTATGTAAAGGACAAAAAGGATCGGCCCAAGTATCGTACCCTGTGGTACTCCGTAGTTTAATTTATCTTCTTTGCTTTTAACGCTATTTACGACAACCACCTGCGTTCTATTCTCTAAGTAATTTTTAAAGAGAGTGCTTACGATCCCCCTAATTCCGAAATTATCCAGTTTCTCAATCAACGTCGTATGGTTTACCGTGTCAAAAGCTTTTGCTAGGTCCAGAAAGATCGCAATGGTAGGAATACTGGAGTCCAGCTTTTCGTAGATGAATTTGGTGATATGCGCTAGTGCGTGGTCGGTTGACACACCCGCTCTAAACCCGAATTGCATCTTAGATAGCAGTTGTTTTTTATCAAGAAATTCTAATAATCTGGCTTTTAGTGCTTTCTCGAATATTTTGGTCAGGTTTGAAATCAACGAGATAGGCCTGTAGTTGGAGGCCTCGTGCCTGTCTCCAGATTTGAATAACGGAACGACTTCAGCTTTTTTGAAGTGTGTAGGGCAGACACCCGTGGTGAAGGCTTGATTGATTATGAGCGTAAGCGGTTTCGCTACATGAACGGCCAGGCATCTGAGCACAGGCACCGAGATTCCATCCACACCACAGGCCTTGCCTAGTTTGAGTTGGTGTATAATAGTTACGATTTCTCTTTCGCTAACAGGCCGTAGGAAAAGTGAGCTAGGCACAGAATGTTGTTCCGCTTGATTGAAAGTTGGATCCGGCGTGATTTTAGCAGCAAGCTTCTCCCCGACAGTGCTAAAGTGCATGTTGAAACCCCCTGCTATGTCTGACGGTCGCTCAAGTTTTCGCTCACCCTCCTTTATGTACTCTATGTTAATTTTGCTTTTTTGCCTCTTAGTGCCTAACTTATTATTAACAAATTTCCAAAGAGCCTTGCTATCGGATCCAAAGTTTTCCAATGTTTGCTGATCGTGTTTCTCCTTGGCCTTTTTGAGCAGTTTGCCTAAACAAGCTGCATATTGCTTATACTTCAGATTTAAAGCCGTATTGTTGGGATCCGCTTTTAGTTTTTTTGATAGACGCTTTTTGGTATTGCACGACTTTATTAGCCCACCCGTTATCCAGTCGCTACGTGCTTTGCGCCTGTTATCTCGCTTTGCGAAGTGACTCGATGTGTCCGTGATTTCTTGAATTTGGGTGACTAACTTATCTGTACTGGCATTAATCTCGGCATCTCTACCCACAAAATCCCATGTCGCTAAATTCCCTAGGTAGGCTAGTTCCTTAAAGTTAGTTATCCTCTTAAGACTAGACTCAACCATTTCGATACCATCTTTTACTTCGATGTCCAGCGCCGTTAAAAAATGGTCTGTCATCTCTGTTTTCAGAATAAAAGAGGTCAGCGATGTACTGCGAGATTTTACAAAAATATGGTCGAGACAGGAACCTCGAAGTCTACTCGGCCTTGTAACCTCATTTATATAGGAAATAAAACCAAACTCACACATAGTATTTTTATAGTCCTCACTATCCTTTGTGACTTCTAAAATATCAATGTTTATGTCACCAATAATAAAATGGTTTTCACGATTTGAGGTATCCTTTAGATAAGTTCTGAGGTTTTCGATGAAAACCTGCTTACTGCTCGCATGCGGTCTATAGATGGCAGTGACGCCAAACTTCTGCGAACTGTTGCAAACCACTTGGCACTCAAGCACGTTTAGGGATCCTACCGATACCACTTTTACCGCTGTTTTAGACGCGCTCTTCACATACACCGCAACGCCATCAGCCAGACTCAGGCTAGAGGTAGTATGATGCAAATCATATCCCGGTATGTTGTAAAAGTCTCCGCACACTTGCCAGGTCTCGGTACAGATAAGGAAATCCGGCTTCTTAATGAGCGTTTCTAGAAATACACATAACTCTTCATGGTGCTTGCCTAGGCTCCTGATGTTTAGGTGCATAATTAGGAAGTTATTCTTAGACTTTACTCTTTTATTAAGCTCATCCACATCCGCACAGATCACTTCAGTCGAACTATCATATCCAAAGGCAACTTGATCTATACACATCAATGAAAGTGCAGCGATGGTTTGAAGGGATAGTCAGCAGTATTAATATGCCTCTCAACCCTTTCCTTGTACGTGGAACAGTTCTTAAAATCTTTGGCTTCGTGATCAGTGCTTCTGCCTAGATTATCTTTCTTATTCTCCAAGACACAGTTTATGCAACAGGGCGCAGCGGACTTCGCCAGTGTGCATTTTTTTGTGTCGTGATTGTCCGCACACTTTCCACAGGTAACTTCATATTTACACTTCTTGCTGTGGTGTCCATACCCACAGCAGTTGTAGCAGTAACCAATATTAAAGTCATCAAAAGCTTTGCAGCTTTGCCACCCAACGAAGACCCGGCCGCCCGTCATGATCTTTCTGTAGGCATCGGGAGCCACCTCCAGGATGATGTTGTTTAAGAGAGGCTTTTTGACGTTCTTATAGGCATGAACTACCTTCAAGTCCTCTTCCTCCGAAATCGAGTTCCTCGCGCAGATGTCCATTTGAATTTGTTCGCGGTCCAAGTCACCGTCGACGCCTACCACGAGAATCCTTGGCCTGCGGAGGTTTTCCAGCGATACTTCATAGTCCGAACCCAGATTGCGCTTCATTACATCCTGCATTTCAGCTAGATCCTTTTTGAACGAACATTTGATGGCAATAGCACCATCATTTCTTTCTCTTATAGAGCGAACCGGTTTCGTGACATTCGCGATTTCCTTCTTGATTGCGGCAAGCATGTCTACTGATCCTTCCTGAGATTTCGATTTAACTATGATGTTAGGGACTCTCGCCGGAATTGTCACAGTGTTGGGAGTTTCGCCGACGGCCTCCGCATACGAGCGGCTTTGGCCCTCTTTGTGCAGTTTTACTAAGTCGTTCAGTAACTGGTTTTGTTCTTTCAAATCGGTGATCCTCTCTTTCAACTCGAAGTTGAGCTCACGCAACAGTTGGTTTTCGACCACTAGTCCCGATCCATCTGGCGTATCTTGTCTCTGGCTTACGCTTTGTTGTGTGTTTACTGAGCGGTTCAATTCCCGGCACCTAACCTCAGCGCAGTTGTTATTGCTGTTTTTGGAAGATTGGGCATCTTTAGACAGAACTTCGATCTGTGACTTCAGGTTAGCAATAATTTTCCTTAGTGCGTCCTTCGAACCTACAGCCTCACTATCCTCATCGCCGGCCGCGTTGGAGGTTATGTCTCCGTGCTCCGGACATACGACGAGCGTGTCCGAAACGTAGAAGCAGTTTCCCTTTTTTTTGAAGTCGCTTTTATGATAAGGCTGGTCACAGATAATACAGATGACAGTTGTACACACTTTATCTGGGTGGCATTTGAAATAAGTGACTGGAGGCTCTCTAGCGCTCCTCTTATTGGACGCCATATCTTAAACTGAAAACTGGAACTTCAACTGAATATTTGAAGAACTTTTCGCCTTACTATCAAGCTTCATTCGAACAATTTTTCGTGGAAAATCATACATTATAGTCATTCGGCGTAGAAGTTTGTACTATTTCACGAATATTGACGAAAGTTTGATACATTTTTTCGGCGAGTGGAATGTCCACTTCTGTCGTGAAAAATTCTGATGATCGTAATTTTTCGTAGAAAACTAACAATTCATAACGACAGTCCACCCGCATTTGGGAACTCAAACGGAACAGTGTTCCCATACGGTATTTTTTTAGGAACAGTTTGTCATAGATTGTACATATTCTTGGATTCTATTTCGAATTCAAGCAAATTAGATCAACTCCAAAGGGCAATTTCAGTTGTAGATTTTCGTATATATCCGTAAATATTCGTAGTTTAGCATTCGCCACGTATGCCAATATATTTGTCCCATTCTTGTTGGCGGTGGTTTTCCGTCGATTTTCGTAGATAACCATAGTTCGCTTACTCGCCAGCTACGAAACTGTACGAAAAGTCTACGACAGAACGCTCAACCTCATTTCGTTTATAGATTCTGGTAAATTTTTTCAGATGGTCGTAGAACTTATATTCCGTTGTTTGAAGACTATAGATTTTTCTAATTTTTCATGAAAACTTGAAGTTTTTCACTGCCAAAACTACGAAAATCCGAAGAAAACAAAAACGACGAAAAATTCTGAAATCCCATCTTAAAGGATCCGTGACCGCTCGAACTCGAAAACTCGCAATCGGCCGCTCAAACTCGAAAACTCGCACCCATTGTTGACGTTTTATTCGCGCGCCGATTGGTCGGTTCGAGGTCGTGTCGAGATATCCCGCGCGTCATTTGTAGTGTTTCGTTGACTCGCCTGTCATAATTTTGGCTGTCAGTGGCGATCAAGCAAAGGGTTATACGAGGTTTCGTGTTCGGGATGTTCATTCAAAATTGCAGGACGTTCGGATGGATAAGGATTCAATTCGCATCGTGTTATGTTCATGATCTTCGTCTTACGCTTTCTTGATTTTTCAAGTCAACGAAAGAAGTTTGCTCTCGTGTACGACTGACAGATTCGAGGGTTAAAAGTGCATTCATTCGTGATTAAGGATTGATTCTTCATCGAACACGGGAAATAAAGGTCGGCTTCGTATCATTATCAAGGCCTGAGACGTTAATTCGTAATCAGATTCTTCAGCACGGAAAAATTAACCCTGTGAAATTAGTAATTTTTCGATTTTTAGGTTCGAATTGAAAACGATTTTTGCATCGTCGTTCGTCGTTCGTGGTTCGTGCGAATGACCTCCATGAGTGCCCAGAGGAAGCCAACAAGCAAGTTGTAACAGAAAAATAGTAGGGCTGTGCAAATTTTCGATTTTAAAAATTATTATTCGTTGCGAATCAAATAGTAAAATTCAATTTGAAGATCGAATCAAATTATTCGAAACTTTTAGTGATCTGAGGAGTTCGAATATTCGAATAATTTGATTCTACTGACGAATAATTCGAAACTTCCAGAAAATGAGGATGTTCCGGATAATTGCGACTCTTTAGAGACAATCGTATATATTTTTTACAAATGATTCTGAGTTTTTAGGCTTTTTGTATTTCACTCGGATAATGGATATATGAGGAATATTCTTCATCACTCATAAACATTGGTGATGACGACGAATTCGTTTCATGAATCTAAAACTGACGTCAAAACAACACGATGTTCCGATGAATAAATAAATATTCAATTCGCAACGATTTGTGTTCATGATCTTCGTCGTACGGTTCGGATAGCTGAAATATATTGGCCTTCTTGATTCTTCAGGTCAACGGAAGAAGATAGCTCTCGCGTACGACTGACAGATTCGAGGGTTAAAAGTGCATTCGTCCCTGATTGAAGTTTCATTCTTCATCGAAAACGGGGAAAATAGGTCGGTTACGTATCATATTCAAGGCCTGAGACGTCAATTTGTGAGCATTAGGTATTTTTTTTTTGTTTGTTCATTTATAAAGGTCGCATGCACCGGGGTTGGTTATGAGCGACCACTTTGGTGTATCTTACATATGTTACTGTTTGGTTGTATTACACTATGTTATAATATCTTGTGGGGTTGGTACAGAGTTTTATATCAGGTGGAGGGCGTCGATGGTTTTTAGGAATTTTATGGTGTTTCCGCACTCGTTGTTCAAGCTTCTTTTAGGTTTCGTGAGATGTTGTGTTGTTTCCTTTCGTCTTCATAGTTAGGGCAGCTTATGAGGGTGTGTTCTACTGAGTAGTTTACGCTGCAGGTTTCGCATATTTGTGGTTCTTTTTTTGTTACCAAGTGTTTATGGGTGAGATTTGTGTGCCCTATTCTCAGTCTGGTGATGGCTGTTTGTTCTCGTCTGTT
Organism: Euura lappo; assembly: GCA_018257835.1. Classification (NCBI taxonomy): domain Eukaryota; kingdom Metazoa; phylum Arthropoda; class Insecta; order Hymenoptera; family Tenthredinidae; genus Euura; species Euura lappo. The sequence goes on from JAEUYN010002304.1 coordinate 45,987, forward strand.
GAACGTCAGTGCTGGATTTTTGTCGTACATGTTGTCTCTCACGTTGTGGATCTTAGTCTGTCTTGAGTTTTTCCAGGTGTTGTTCCAGGATTTTTTGAGAGCTTCGGTGAATTTTTGTTTTGTTTCTTTGTGGTATACGGTGGCTTGGTTTTGTGGTTGTATTGTGGTGGCTAATTTTGCGGTGAGGTCGGCTTTTTCATTGCCGGTTATACCTACATGGGCTGGTAGCCACATGAAGAGGATTTCGTTTTGGGTGTTGTTCTTTAGGGTTGTTAGTTCTTCAATGATTTCCCTTATCAGGGATTGGTTGGGTTTAGATTTTTTATAGCCTGAAGAGCGCTTCTTGAGTCCGTGAGGATGATGGTTTTCTTTTGGTTTTTGGCTTTTGTGTATTTTATTGCCTGCAGGATGGCGTAGGCTTCGCATGAGGAAACCGTGAATTCTTGAGGTAGGTTGAACGGTCGGGGTGGTTATAGCACATCCGCATCTTTCTGGTGTTTTTGATCCATCGGTGTATATTGGCGTGTGGTTCGCATACTTTTGTAGTTCTTCGTAGAAGATGGCTTTTTGGACGGTTGCATTTCTTGTTGGAGTGATTGGTGTTTCTGTCACTTGAGGTGTTTCGAGTGTCCATGGTGGGGTGTTTAGTGGTCTTCTCTGCGTTATTGGTGGCATTTGGATTTCTAGCTCTTGTATGTATTTTCTTAGTCGGAGGTTGAGCGGCTTTGGTGAGTTTGGTTTTTTGTCGAAGGCATTTGTTAATCTTTCTGAGAAGGTGTTTTGGTGTACCGGGTTGTTTGGGGTGGATGCTATGGCTGCGGCGTAGTTAAGGGTGAGTTGTTTTCGCCGGACGTCTAGTGGTGTTAGGTTTGCTTCACTCAGAATTGCAGTGGTAGGGCTTGTACAGAATGCTCCAATAGCTAGTCTGGCTCCGGCGTTGTTTATTGGTGTCAGTGTGTTGAGTTTGTTCGGTTTAGCTGAGTCGTAGACGATTGAGCCGTAGTCTAATTTGGTTCGGATGAGTGCTTTGTATGTATTTATTAGTACATCGTACTCTGCTCCCCAGCTCCTTGAAGCTATGGCTTTCATTATGTTCAGTCTGCGGTTGCATTCGTCTTTTAGTAGTTTCAGATGGTTATTCCATGTTAGTCTTTTGTCGAATGTGAGTCCTAGGATTTTAGTGGTTTCGGTGTTTGGGAGTTGGTGGTTTCCTAGGAGGAGTTTTATTTGGTGCTCGTGCTTGTAAGCTCTTGTGAAGGTAGTGACTGTGGTCTTAGTTTTGGAGAATTTGAATCCCGTTTCTCCGGAGAATTTCTGAAGTTTGTCTAGTGCATCCTGTAGTATTTCTTGTGTTGTTAGTAGGTTTTTTCCTGTTGCGAATATAGTGACATCGTCGGCGAAGATGGTGAGTTTAACTGGTTCGGGTATGATGTCGGCTATGGCGTTTATGGCCAGTAGGAATATGGTGACACTAATCACTGAGCCTTGTGGCACGCCGTTCGTTATTTCAGTAGGATCGGAAAGATGTCCCTTTACTCGGACTCTTATGCGTCTGAGATGTAGGAAGTTTTGGATGAAGTTTAGCATGTTTCCGTGTATCTTGTGTTGCTTAAGGATTCTGATTATTTTGTTTCTCCATACCATGTCATATGCTTTTTCGATGTCGAGGCATACAGCTACTAGGTGCTCGTTTTTAATGAAGGCTTCGCAGATGTTGGACTCCATGATGATGAGGCTGTCGGTGGTTGATCTGTACTGTCTAAACCCGCTCTGGTGCTTAGAGATTAGGCTGTTTGTTTCTAGGTACCATCTGAGTCTTTTGTTGATTATTTTTTCTAGCAGTTTGCACATGCAGCATGTGAGGGCTATAGGTCTGTAGCTTTCTGTTAGTGTATTGTCTTTGTTGGGTTTCGGGATTGGGATTATTGTGGCTTCTTGCCATTTAGTGGGGAAGGTGTTGTTCATCCAGATGTAGTTAAGCAGGTCTAGTAGATATTCTAGGGCTTTTTTTGTTAGGTGTTGTAGGAATATGTTGGAAATTTCGTCTGGGCCTGGGCTGGAGTTGTTGCATGAGTGAAGTGTTGTCTGGAGTTCTAGTAGGCTTATTTTGGAGTTAAGTTTTGAGGTGGAGTCGTCTGTCTCCTCTGGGTTAGGAGTTTCATTTTCGATGCGTGTTTTGGTCTCCATAAATTCTGGGTCGTAGTTGTTGTCACTGGAGTTTTTCGCAAAGGAGTGTGCTAGGGTGTTTGCGATTTTTTCCGGTTCTGACGTGTATGTTCCGTCCTCGTTTTTAATGGAGGAGCTGGCTGTGGGTTTTGTTCTGCCGTTAATTGCTGCTAGTTTTTTCCACATTTCTTCCGTCGTGGTAGATTTTGTTAAGCTGGAGACGTAGCTAGTCCATGATTCTTTTTTGCTCTGTTTGAGAGTTTTCCTTGCTATCGCTCTTTTTCTTTTGAACTCGATTTTGTTAATGTCTGTTTTGTGGCGTTTGTATACGTTATGAGCATGATTAGCTTCTTTGAGAGCTTTCTCGCATTCTGTGTTCCACCACGGTGTGTTTTTGGTTCCGGTGTTTTGTGTTGTCCTTGGTATTGCTATCATTGCGGCGTCTTTGATCGCTTTTTCTAGATTTTCGAGGAGATCGTTTACTTTGTTAGGGTTTTCGTTGGCTTCCATGGTTGGTTTTTGTAGTTTGGATATGTTTTCTTCGGCTGCTGTACCGTACTTGATCCAGTCTGCTTTTTTAAATTTCCATCTTGGGGTAAAGATAGGAATGTCATTGTTTTCGGTTCTTATGTCGATTCGAATCGGGTAGTGGTCGCTGTCGTATAGTTCGTCGGATACAGTCCATTCTAGAGCGTCACTTAGGTTCGGGCTGCACAGAGTTAAGTCGATTGCGCTGGTGTTACCAGTGGATGTTGTAAAGTGTGTCGGGTCTGTTGAGTTGAGGAGGATCATGTCTGACTTTTGTAGGGCATTTTCTATTTTGCGCCCTCTTGGATCAGTCTTTGCTGAGCCCCATAGTGTGTTATGGCTATTGAAGTCGCCTAGTATTATATATGGTTTTGGTAGTTGGGTTATTAGGTCGAGCAGTTCTTTTTCTTGGAGGTCGTAGCTGTTTGGGATGTATACGTTGCAAATGCAGATCTGTCTTGAGCCTATGACTGCCGAAATTGCTACTGCTTCTAGTCCAGTGGTAATGTCTACTTTCGTAGTGTGTATACTGAGTTTTGTGTAGATAGCTACTCCTCCGCTGGCTGCTAGACAGTTTGACCTGTTTTTGTGGTATATATCGAAATTTCTGGGTTTGGTTTCCAAGTCGGTTTGAAGTTGGTCTCTTGAATGCAGAGGATGTCTGGGTCTTCGTCTTTTATAAGTTTTTGGAAGTATTCATAGTGAGCCTTCAGGCCGTTTACATTCCATTGTATTATTTTGTTCTGCATTGTTTGTTGTTTGGTTAGATGTTTCAGGGTTTCGTCTTTCGTTAGTTATGTGCGGCTTATTCGTTTTCGGACGATGACGGGCATGTTGAATCTGTTTGAGCCTCGTTGGTTGTTATTTTTTTTGCAGATTCTTGTGATTCTGCTTTTGAGGGTTCTTCCTTTGAGTTCAGGATATATTGTGTCCTTCATGAAAGTTG
>JAEUYN010002305.1:0-15383 GCA_018257835.1 Euura lappo
TTTTTTTTAAGGCTTTTTAGGTGTCCTTGAATATTCAGGAATTTTTTCAGAGTGGTGAAATTCCTTGTTTGGATATTAGACATTTTTTAATCAACTAATCAACGATTAGCGGGGGTCGGGAGTGGATAACGATGCGTTCCGGGTCGATTTTGTGGCTGATTATTTTTTTTAAGGCTTTTTAGGTGTCCTTGAATATTCAGGAATTTTTCCAGAGTGGCAAAATTCCTTGTTTGGATATTAGAAATTTTTTAATTAACAAATCAACGATTAGCGGGGGTCGGGAGTGGATAACGATGCGTTCCGGGACGATTTTGTGGCTGATTATTTTTTTTTAAGGCTTTTTAGGTGTCCTTGAATATTCAGGAATTTTTCCAGAGTGGTGAAATTCCTTGTTTGGATATTAGACATTTTTTAATCAACTAATCAACGATTAGCGGGGGTCGGGAGTGGATAACGATGCGTTCCGGGACGATTTTGTGGCTGATTATTTTTTTTAAGGATTTTTAGGTGTCCTTGAATGTTCAGGAATTTTTCCAGAGTGTCAAAATTCCTTGTTTGGATATTACAAATTTTTTAATTAACAAATCAATGATAAGCGGGGGTCGGGGGTCGCTAACGATGCGTTCCGGTCGATTTTGTTGCTGATTCTTTTTTTTTGGGCTTTTCAGGTGTCAATGAATATTCAGGAATTTTTCCAGAGTGGTGAAATTCGTTGTTTGGATATTAGAAATTTTTTAATCAACAAATCAATGATAAGCGGGGTCGGGGGTGGCTAACGATGCATTCCCGGTCGATTTTGTTGCTGATTATTTTTTTTTGGGCTTTTTCGGTGTCAATGAATATTCAGGAATTTTTTCAGAGTGGCAAAATTTCTTGTTTGGGTATTAGAATTTTTTTATCAACTAATCAATGATAAGCGGGGTCGGGGGTGGCTAACGATGCGTTCCGGGTCGATTTTGTTGCTGATTATTTTTTTTAGTGCTCTTAAGGTGTCAATGAATATTTCCTCGTTTGGATATTAGAAATTTTTTAATCAACAAATCAATGATAAATGTGGTCGGGGGTGGCTAACGATGCGTTCCGGGTCGATTTTGTTGCTGATTATTTTTTTTTGGGCTTTTTAGGTGTCAATGAATATTCAGGAATTTTTTCAGAGTGGCAAAATTTCTTGTTTGGGTATTAGAATTTTTTTAATTAACAAATCAATGATAAGCGGGGGTCGGGTGTGGCTAACGATGCGTTCCGGGTCGATTTTGTTGCTGATTATTTTTTTGAGGTCTTTTTAGGTGTCAATGAATATTCAGGAATTTTTCCAGAGTGGAGAAATTCCTTGTTTGGATATTAGACATTTTTCAATCAACTAATCAACGATTAGCGGGGGTCGGGAGTGGATAACGATGCGTTCCGGGACGATTTTGTGGCTAATTATTTTTTTTAAGGCTTTTTAGGTGTCCTTGAATGTTCAGGAATGTTTCCAGAGTGTCAAAATTCCTTGTTTGGATATTACAAATTTTTTAATTAACAAATCAATGATAAGCGGGGGTCGGGGGTGGCTAACGATGCGTTCCGGTCGATTTTGTTGCTGATTCTTTTTTTTTTGGGCTTTTTAGGTGTCAATGAATATTCAGGAATTTTTCCAGAGTGGTGAAATTCCTTGTTTGGATATTAGACATTTTTTAATCAACTAATCAACGATTAGCGGGGGTCGGGAGTGGATAACGATGCATTCCGGGACGATTTTGTGGCTGATTATTTTTTTTAAGGCTTTTTAGGTGTCCTTGAATATTCAGGAATTTTTCCAGAGTGTCAAAATTCCTTGTTTGGATATTACAAATTTTTTAATTAACAAATCAATGATAAGCGGGGGTCGGGGGTGGCTAACGATGCGTTCCGGTCGATTTTGTTGCTGATTCTTTTTTTTTGGGGCTTTTTAGGTGTCAATGAATATTCAGGAATTTTTCCAGAGTGGCAAAATTTCTTGGTTGAATATTAGACATTTTTTAATGAACAAATCAACGATTAGCGGGGGTCGGGGGTGGATAACGATGCGTTCCGGGACGATTTTGTGGTTGATTATTTTTTTTAGTGATTTTTAGGTGTCAATGAATATTCAGGAATTTTTCCAGAGTGGTGAAATTCGTTGTTTGGATATTAGAAATTTTTTAATCAACAAATCAATGATAAGCGGGGTCGGGGGTGGCTAACGATGCATTCCGGGTCGATTTTGTTGCTGATTATTTTTTTTTTGGCTTTTTCGGTGTCAATGAATATTCAGGAATTTTTTCAGAGTGGCAAAATTTCTTGTTTGGGTATTAGAATTTTTTTATCAACTAATCAATGATAAGCGGGGTCGGGGGTGGCTAACGATGCGTTCCGGGTCGATTTTGTTGCTGATTATTTTTTTTAGGGCTCTTAAGGTGTCAATGAATATTCACGAATTTTTCCAAAGTGGAAAAATTTCTCGTTTGGATATTAGAAATTTTTTAATCAACAAATCAATGATAAATGTGGTCGGGGGTGACTAACGATGCGTTCCGGGTCGATTATGTTGCTGATTATTTTTTTTTTGGGCTTCTTAGGTGTCAATGAATATTCAGGAATTTTTTCAGAGAGGCAAAATTTCTTGTTTGGGTATTAGAATTTTTTTAATTAACAAATCAATGATAAGCGGGGGTCGGGTGTGGCTAACGATGCGTTCCGGGTCGATTTTGTTGCTGATTATTTTTTTGAGGTCTTTTTAGGTGTCAATGAATATTCAGGAATTTTTCCAGAGTGGAGAAATTCCTTGTTTGGATATTAGACATTTTTCAATCAACTAATCAACGATTAGCGGGGGTCGGGGGTGGATAACGATGCGTTCCGGGACGATTTTGTGGTTGATTATTTTTCTTAGGGCTTTTTAGGTGTCAATGAATATTCAGGAATTTTTCCAGAGTGGTGAAATTCCTTGTTTGGATATTAGAAATTTTTTAATCAACAAATCAATGATAAGGGGGGTCGGAGGTGGCTAAAGATGCGTTCCGGGTCGATTTTGTTGCTGATTATTTTTTTTTTTTGTGCTTTTTAGGTGTCAATGAATATTCAGGAATTTTTCCAGAGTGGCAAAATTCCTTGTTTGGGTATTAGAATTTTTTTATCAACTAATCAATGATAAGCGGGGTCGGGGGTGGCTAACGATGCGTTCCGGGACGATTTTATTGCTGATTATTTTTTTACGAGCTTCGGGGGAGCCAACAAACATTTGAAAATTTTTCCAACGTGGCAAAATTCCTTGATTGGATGTTAGAAATTTTTTAATCAACCAATCAATGATAAGCGGGGTTCTGGGGTGGCTATCGATGGGTTGCGGGACGATTTTGTTGCTGATAATTTTTTTGAGGTCTTTTTAGGTGTCCGTGAATATTCACGAATTTTTCCAAAGTGGAAAAATTCCTTGTTTGGATATTAGAAATTTTTTAATCAACTAATCAACGATTAGCGGGGGTCGGGAGTGGCAAACGATGCGTTCCGTGTCGATTTTGTTGCTGATTATTTGTTTTGGGGCTTTTTAGGTGTCAATGAATAATCAGGAATTTTTCCAGAGTGGCGACATTTCTTGTTTGGATATTAGAAATTTTTTAATGAACAAATCAACGATTAGCGGGGGTCGGGAGTGGATAACGTTGCGTTCCGGGACGATTTTGTGGCTGATTATTTTTTTTAAGGCTTTTTAGGTGTCCTTGAATATTCAGGAATTTTTCCAGAGTGGCAAAATTCCTTGTTTGGATATTAGAAATTTTTTAATTAACAAATCAACGATTAGCGTGGGTCGGGAGTGGATAACGATGCGTTCCGGGACGATTTTGTGGCTGATTTTTTTTTTTAAGGCTTTTTAGGTGTCCTTGAATATTCAGGAATTTTTTCAGAGTGGTGAAATTCCTTGTTTGGATATTAGACATTTTTTAATCAACTAATCAACGATTAGCGGGGGTCGTGAGTGGATAACGATGCGTTCCGGGACGATTTTGTGGCTGATTATTTTTTTTAAGGCCTTTTAGGTGTCCTTGAATATTCAGGAATTTTTCAGAGTGGCAAAAATTCTTATTTGGAATATTAGAAATTTTAATTAACAAATCAACGATTAGCGGGGTCAGGAGTGGATAACGTGCGTTCCAGGAACGATTGTGCGTGACTGATTATTTTTTTAAGGCTTTTAGGTGTCCTTGAATATTCAGAATTTTTCAAGTGGTGAAATTCCTTGTTTTGGACTATTAGACATTTTAATCAACTAATCAACGATTAGCGGGGTCAGGAGTGGATAACGATGCGTTCCGGGACGATTTTGTGGCTGATTATTTTTTTTTTTTTTGTGCTTTTTTAGAAATTGTCAATGAATATTCAGGAATTTTTTCCAAGTGGCAAAATTCCTTGTTTGAAGTATTAAATTTTTATAAACTAATCAATGATAAGCGGGGTCGGGGGTGGCTAACGATCCGTTCCGGGACGATTTTATTGCTGATTATTTTTTTACGAGCTTCGGGGGAGCCAACAAACATTTGAAAATTTTTTCAACGTGGCAAAATTCCTTGTTTGGATATTAGAAATTTTTTGATCAACTAATCAATGATAAGCGGGGTCGGGGGTGGCTAACGATGCGTTCCGGGACGATTTTATTGCTGATTATTTTTTTAAGGGCATTTTAGGGGTCAATGAATATTTGAGAATTTTTCCAGAGTGGAAATTCCTTGTTTGAAATATTAAATTTTTTTATCAACTAATCAATGATAAGCGGGGTCAGGGGTGGCTAACGATGCGTTCCGGGACGATTTTGCTGATTATTTTACGAGCGCAAAAACCAACAAACATTTGAAAAAATTTTCCAACATGGCAAGAGTATGATTGGATGTTAGAAATTTTTTAATCAACCCAATCAATGATAAAGCGAGGTTCCTGGGGTGGCTATCGATGAATTGCGGGACGATTTTGTTGCTGATAATAATTTTTGAGGTCTTGCAGGTGTCCGTGAATATTCATTTTCCAAAGTGAAAAATTCCTTGTTTGGATATTAGAAATTTTGTAATCAACAAATCAATGATAAGCGGGGTCGGGGGTGGCTAACGATGCGTTCCGGGTCGATTTTTTTGCTGATTATTTTTTTTTTTGGCTTTTTAGGTGTCAATGGATATTCAGGAATTTTTCCAGAGTGGCGAAATTTCTTGTTTGGATATTAGAAATTTTTTAATGAACAAATCAACGATTAGCGGGGGTCGGGAGTGGATAACGATGCGTTCCGGGACGATTTTGTGGCTGATTATTTTTTTTAAGGCTTTTTAGGTGTCCTTGAATATTCAGGAATTTTTCCAGAGTGGCAAAATTCCTTGTTTGGATATTAGAAATTTTTTAATTAACAAATCAACGATTAGCGGGGGTCGGGGGTGGATAACGATGCGTTCCGGGACGATTTTGTGGTTGATTATTTTTTTTAGGGCTTTTTAGGTGTCAATGAATATTCAGGAATTTTTCCAGATTGGCAAAATTCTTTGTTTGGATATGAGAATTTTTTTTATCAACTAATCAATGATAAGCGTGGTCGGGGGTGGATAACGATGTGTTCCGGGACGATTTTGTTGCTGATTATTTTTTTACGAGCTCCGGGGAAGCCAAAAAACATTTGAAAATTTTTCCAACGTGGCAGAATTCCTTGATTGGATGTTAGAAATTTTTTAATCAACCAATCAATGATAAGCGGGGGTTGGGGTGATAACGATGCGTTCCGGGACGATTTTGTGGGTGATTTTTTTTTTTTAAGGCTTTTTAGGTGTCCTTGAATATTCAGGAATTTTTTCAGAGTGGTGAAATTCCTTGTTTGGATATTAGACATTTTTTAATCAACTAATCAACGATTAGCGGGGGTCGGGAGTGGATAACGATGCGTTCCGGGACGATTTTGTGGCTGATTATTTTTTTTAAGGCTTTTTAGGTGTCCTTGAATATTCAGGAATTTTTCCAGAGTGGCAAAATTCCTTGTTTGGATATTAGAAATTTTTTAATTAACAAATCAACGATTAGCGGGGTTCGGGAGTGGATAACGATGCGTTCCGGGACGATTTTGTGGCTGATTATTTTTTTACGAGCTTCGGGGGAGCCAACAAACATTTGAAAATTTTTCCAACGTGGCAAAATTCCTTGATTGGATGTTAGAAATTTTTTAATCAACCAATCAATGATAAGCGGGGGTCTGGGGTGGCTATCGATGGGTTGCGGGACGATTTTGTTGCTGATAATTTTTTTGAGGTCTTTTTAGGTGTCCGTGAATATTCACGAATTTTTCCAAAGTGGAAAAATTCCTTGTTTGGATATTAGAAATTTTTTAATCAACTAATCAACGATTAGCGGGGGTCGGGAGTGGCAAACGATGCGTTCCGTGTCGATTTTGATGCTGATTATTTGTTTTGGGGCTTTTTAGGTGTCAATGAATAATCAGGAATTTTTCCAGAGTGGCGAAATTTCTTGTTTGGATATTAGAAATTTTTTAATGAACAAATCAACGATTAGCGGGGGTCGGGAGTGGATAACGTTGCGTTCCGGGACGATTTTGTGGCTGATTATTTTTTTTAAGGCTTTTTAGGTGTCCTTGAATATTCAGGAATTTTTCCAGAGTGGCAAAATTCCTTGTTTGGATATTACAAATTTTTTAATTAACAAATCAATGATAAGCGGGGGTCGGGGGTGGCTAACGATGCGTTCCGGTCGATTTTGTTGCTGATTCTTTTTTTTTGGGCTTTTTAGGTGTCAATGAATATTCAGGAATTTTTCCAGAGTGGCAAAATTTCTTGGTTGAATATTAGACATTTTTTAATGAACAAATCAACGATTAGCGGGGGTCGGGGGTGGATAACGATGCGTTCCGGGACGATTTTGTTGCTGATTATTTTTTTGAGGGCATTTTAGGGGTCAATGAATATTCGAGAATTTCTCCAGAGTGGAAAAATCAATTGTTTGCATATTACAAAATTTTTTAATCAACAAATCAATGATAAGCGGCGGTCGGGGGTGGCTAACGATGCGTTCCGGGTAGATTTTGTTGCTGATTATTTTTTTTAGGCCTTTTCAGGTGTCAACGAATATTCAGGAATTTTTTCAGAGTGGTGAAATTCCTTGTTTGGGTATTAGAAATTTTTTAATCAACTAATCAACGATAAGCGTGGTCGGGGCCGGCTAACGATGCGTTCCGGGTCGATTTTGTTGCTTATTATTTTTTTTAGGGCTTTTCAGGTGTCAATGAATATTCAGGAATTTTTCCAAAGTGGCGAAATTCCTTGTTTGGATATTAGAAATTTTTTAATCAACAAATCAATGATAAGCGGGGTCGGGGGTGGCTAACGATGCGTTCCGGGTCGATTTTGTTGCTGATTATTTTTTTTAGGGCTCTTAAGGTGTCAATGAATATTCACGAATTTTTCCAAAGTGGAAAAATTTCTCGTTTGGATATTAGAAATTTTTTAATCAACAAATCAATGATAAATGTGGTCGGGGGTGGCTAACGATGCGTTCCGGGTCGATTTTGTTGCTGATTATTTTTTTTAGAGCTTTTTAGGTGTCCTTGAATATTCAGGAAATTTTCCAGAGTGGCAAATCTCATTGTTTGGATATTAGAAATTTTTTAATTAACAAATCAATGATAAGCGGGGGTCTGGGGTGGCTATCGATGGGTTGCGGGACGATTTTGTTGCTGATTATTTTTTTTACGGCTTTTTTGGTGTCCTTGAATATTCAGAAATTTTTCCAGAGTGACAAATCTCCTTGTTTGGATATTAGAAATTTTTTAATCAACAAATCAATGATAAGCGGGGGTCTGGGGTGGCTATCGATGGGTTGCGGGACGATTTTGTTGCTGATTATTTTTTTGAGGTTTTTTTAGGTGTCAATGAATATTCACGAATTTTTTCCAAAGTGGAAAAATTCCTTGTTTGGATATTAGAAATTTTTTAATCAACAAATCAATGATAAGCGGGGTCGGGGGTAGCTAACGATGCGTTCCGGGTAGATTTTATTGCTGATTATTTTTTTGAGGGCTTTTTAGGTGTCAATAAATATTCAGGAATTTTTCGAGAGTGGTGAAATTCCTTGTTTGGATATTAGAAATTTTTCAATGAACAAATCAATGATAAGCGGGGGACGGGGGTGGCTAACGATGCGTTCCGGGTCGATTTTGTGTGCTGATTATTTTTTTGAGTGCTTTTTAGGTGTCAATGAATATACAGGAATTTTTCCAGAGTGGCAAAATTCCTTGTTTGGAGATTAGAAATTTTTTAATCAACCAATCAATGATAAGCGGGGTCGGGGGTGGCTAACGATGCGGTGCGGGACGATTTTGTTGCTGATTATTTTTTTGATGTCTTTTTAGGTGTCAATGAATATTCAGGAATTTTTCCAGAGTGGTGAAATTCCTTGTTTGGATATTAGACATTTTTTAATCAACTAATTAATGATAAGCGTGGTCGGGGGTGGATAACGATGCGTTCCGGGACGAATTTGTTGCTGATTATTTTTTTGAGGGAATTTTAGGGGTCAATGAATATTTGAGAATTTTTTCAGAGTGGAAAACTCAATTGTTTGCATATTAGAAAATTTTTAACAACAAAGCAATGATAAGCGGGGTCGGGGGTGGATAACGATGCGTTCCGGGACGATTTTGTTGCTGATTATTTTTTTTTAGGGCTTTTCAGGTGTCAATTTCGGACCTTTTCGGACGTAAACGCGATTTTTTCACTCGTCGTGTCAAGGCGGTCGTACGCGTAAAAATTCTAATTTCGGACCTTTTCGCTCGAAAACGCGATTTTTTCACTCGTCGTGTCAAGGTGTTGGTACGCGTAAAAATTCGAATTTCGGACCTTTTCGTTCGAAAACGCGATTTTCGAGAAAATTTAAATTTCGGACCATTTCGGACGAAAACGCGATTTTTTCACTCGTCGTGTCATGGCGGTCGTACGCGTAAAAATTCGAATTTCGGACCTTTTCGCTCGAAAACTCGATTTTTTCACTCATTATGTCCAGGCGTTGGTATGCGTAAAAATTCGAATTTCGGACCTTTTCACTCGGAAACGCGATTTTCGTTAAAGTTTAAATTTCGGACCTTTTCGTTCGAAAACGCGATTTTCGCTAAAAATTTAAATTTCGGACCTTTTCGGACGTAAACGCGATTTTTTCACTCCTCGTGTCAAGGTGTTGGTACGCGTAAAAATTCGAATTTCGGACCTTTTCACTCGGAAACGTCAAAATTCGAATTTCGGACCTTTTCGGACGAAAACGCGATTTTTTCACTCGTCGTGTCAAGGCGGTCGTACGCGTAAAAATTCGAATTTTGGACGTTTTCGTTCGAAAACGCGATTTTCGTAAAAATTTAAATTTCGGAACTTTTCGTTCAAAAACGCGATTTTCGTAAAAATTTTAATTTCGGACCTTTTCGGACGAAAACGCGATTTTTTCACTCGTCGTGTCAAGGCGGCCGTAGGCGTAAAAATTCGAATTTCGGACCTTTTCACTCGGAAACGCGATTTTCGTAAAAATTTAAATTTTGGACCTTTTCGCACGAAAACTCGATTTTTTCACTCGTCGTGTCAAGGCGGTCGTACGCGTAAAAATTCGAATTTCGGACCTTTTCACTCGGAAACGCGATTTTCGTAAAAATTTAAATTTCGGACCTTTTCGGACGAAAGCGCGATTTTTTCACTCGTCGTGTCAAGGCGGTCGTACGCGTAAAAATTCGAATTTCGGACCTTTTCACTCGGAAACGCGATTTTCGTAAAAATTCGAATTTCGGACCTTTTCGCACGAAAACTCGATTTTTTCACTCGTCGTGTCAAGGCGGTCGTAGGCGTAAAAATTCGAATTTCGGACCTTTTCACTCGGAAACGCGATTTTCGTGAAAATTTAAATTTCGGACCTTTTCGGACGAAAACGCGATTTTTTCACTCGTCGTGTCAAGGCGGTCGTACGCGTAAAAATTCGAATTTTGGACGTTTTCGTTCGAAAACGCGATTTTCGTAAAAATTTAAATTTCGGAACTTTTCGTTCGAAAACGCGATTTTCGTAAAAATTTAAATTTCGGAACTTTTCGTTCGAAAACGCGATTTTCGTAAAAATTTAAGTTTCGGACCTTTTCGTTCGAAAACGCGATTTTCGTAAAAATTTAAATTTCGAACCTCTTCGTTCGAAAACGCGATTTTTTCACTCGTCGTGTCAAGGCGGTCGTACGCGTAAAAATTCGAATTTCGAACCTTTTCGCTCGAAAACTCGATTTTTTCACTCGTCGTGTCAAGGCGGTCGTAGGCGTAAAAATTCGAATTTCGGACCTTTTCACTCGGAAACGCGATTTTCGTGAAAATTTAAATTTCGGACCTTTTCGGACGAAAACGCGATTTTTTCACTCGTCGTGTCAAGGCGGTCGTACGCGTAAAAATTCGAATTTTGGACGTTTTCGTTCGAAAACGCGATTTTCGTAAAAATTTAAGTTTCGGACCTTTTCGTTGGAAAACGCGATTTTCGTAAAAATTTAAGTTTCGGAACTTTTCGTTCGAAAACGCGATTTTCGTAAAAATTTAAATTTCGGACCTTTTCGGACCAAAACGCGATTTTTTCACTCATCGTGTCAAGGCGGTCGTAGGCGTAAAAATTCGAATTTCGGACCTTTTCACTCGGAAACGCAATTTTCGTGAAAATTTAAATTTCGGACCTTTTCGGACGAAAACGCGATTTTTTCACTCGTCGTGTCAAGGCGGTCGTACGCGTAAAAATTCGAATTTTGGACGTTTTCGTTCGAAAACGCGATTTTCGTAAAAATTTAAATTTCGGACCTTTTCGGACGTAAACGCGATTTTTTCACTCGTCATGTCAAGGCGGTCGTACGCGTAAAAATTCGAATTTCGAACCTTTTCGCTCGAAAACTCGATTTTTTCACTCGTCGTGTCAAGGCGGTCGTACGCGTAAAAACTCGAATTTCGGACCTTTTCAGTCGGAAACGCGATTTTCGTAAAAATTTGAATTTCGGACCTTTTCGGACGAAAACGCGATTTTTTCACTCGTCGTGTCAAGGCGGTCGTAGGCGTAAAAATTCGAATTTCGGACCTTTTCACTTGGAAACGCGATTTTCGTAAAAATTCGAATTTCGGACCTTTTCGCACGAAAACTCGATTTTTTCACTCGTCGTGTCAAGGCGATCGTAGGCGTAAAAATTCGAATTTCGGACCTTTTCACTCGGAAACGCGATTTTCGTGAAAATCGAAATTTCGGACCTTTTCGGACGAAAACGCGATTTTTTCACTCGTCGTGTCAAGGCGGTCGTACGCGTAAAAATTCGAATTTTGGACGTTTTCGTTCGAAAACGCGATTTTCGTAAAAATTTAAGTTTCGGACCTTTTCGTTCGAAAACGCGATTTTCGTAAAAATTTAAATTTCGGAACTTTTCGTTCGAAAACGCGATTTTCGTAAAAATTTAAATTTCGGACCTTTTCGGACGTAAACGCGATTTTTTCACTCGTCGTGTCAAGGCGGTCGTAGGCGTAAAAATTCGAATTTCGGACCTTTTCACTCGGAAACGCGATTTTCGTGAAAATTTAAATTTCGGACCTTTTCGGACGAAAACGCGATTTTTTCACTCGTCGTGTCAAGGCGGTCGTACGCGTAAAAATTCGAATTTTGGACGTTTTCGTTCGAAAACGCGATTTTCGTAAAAATTTAAGTTTCGGACCTTTTCGTTGGAAAACGCGATTTTCGTAAAAATTTAAGTTTCGGAACTTTTCGTTCGAAAACGCGATTTTCGTAAAAATTTGAATTTCGGACCTTTTCGGACGAAAACGCGATTTTTTCACTCATCGTGTCAAGGCGGTCGTAGGCGTAAAAATTCGAATTTCCGACCTTTTCACTCGGAAACGCGATTTTCGTGAAAATTTAAATTTCGGACCTTTTCGGACGAAAACGCGATTTTTTCACTCGTCGTGTCAAGGCGGTCGTACGCGTAAAAGTTCGAATTTCGGAACTTTTCGTTCGAAAACGCGATTTTCGTAAAAATTTAAATTTCGGACCTTTTCGGACGTAAACGCGATTTTTTCACTCGTCGTGTCAAGGCGGTCGTAGGCGTAAAAATTCGAATTTCGGACCTTTTCGGACGAAAACGCGATTTTTTCACTCGTCGTGTCAAGGCGGTCGTACGCGTAAAAATTCGAATTTCGGACCTTTTCACTCGGAAACGCGATTTTCGTAAAAATTTGAATTTCGGACCTTTTCGGACGAAAACTCGATTTTTTCACTCGTCGTGTCAAGGCGGTCGTACGCGTAAAAATTCGAATTTTGGACGTTTTCGTTCGAAAACGCGATTTTCGTAAAAATTTAAATTTTGGGACCTTTTCGTTCGAAAACGCGATTTTCGTAAAATTTAAATTTCAGACTTTTCGTTCGAAAGCTTGCGATTTTCGTAAAGGAATTTAAATTTCGGACCTTTTCGGACGTAAACGCGATTTTTTCACTCGTCGTGTCAAGGCGGTCGTACGCGTAAAAATTCAGATTTCGGACCTTTTCACTCCGGAAACGCGATTTTCGTGAAAATTTAAATTTCGGACCTTTCGGACGAAAACGCGGTTTCACTCGTCGTGTCAAGGCGGTCGTACGCGTAAAATTCAATTTTGGACGTTTTCGTTCGAAAACGCGATTTTCGTAAAATTTAAGTTTCGGACCTTTTCGTTTGGAAAACGCGATTTTCGTAAATTTAAAGTTTCGGAACTTTTCGTTCGAAAACGCGATTTTCGTAAGTTTGAATTTCGGACCTTTTCGCACGAAAACTCGATTTTTTCACTCGTCGTGTCAAGGCGATCGTAGGCGTAAAAATTCGAATTTCGGACCTTTTCACTCGGAAACGCGATTTTCGTGAAAATCGAAATTTCGGACCTTTTCGGACGAAAACGCGATTTTTTCACTCGTCGTGTCAAGGCGGTCGTACGCGTAAAAATTCGAATTTTGGACGTTTTTGTTCGAAAACGCTATTTTCGTAAAAATTCAAGTTTCGGACCTTTTCGTTCGAAAACGCGATTTTCGTAAAAATTTTAATTTCGGAACTTTTCGTTCGAAAACGCGATTTTCGTAAAAATTTGAATTTCGGACCTTTTCGGACGAAAACGCGATTTTTTCACTCGTCGTGTCAAGGCGGTCGTACGCGTAAAAATTCGAATTTTGGACCTTTTCACTCGGAAACGCGATTTTCGTGAAAATTTAAATTTCGGACCTTTTCGGACGAAAACGCGATTTTTTCACTCGTCGTGTCAAGGCGGTCGTACGCGTAAAAATTCGAATTTCGGAACTTTTCGTTCGAAAACGCGATTTTCGTAAAAATTTAAATTTCGGACCTTTTCGGACGAAAACGCGATTTTTTCACTCGTCGTGTCAAGGCGGTCGTACGCGTAAAAATTCGAATTTCGAACCTTTTCGCTCGAAAACTCGATTTTTTCACTCGTCGTGTCAAGGCGGTCGTACGCGTAAAAATTCGAATTTTGGACGTTTTCGTTCGAAAACGCGATTTTCGTAAAAAATTAAATTTCGGAGCTTTTCGGATGAAACCGCGATTTTTTCACTGGTCGTGTCAAGGCGGTCGTACGCGTAAAAATTCGAATTTCGGACCTTTTCGCTCGAAAACTCGATTTTTTCACTCATTGTGTCCAGGCGTTGGTATGCATAAAAATTCAAATCTCGGACCTTTTCGGTCGAAAACGCGATTTTCGTAAAAATTCAAATTTCGGACCCTTTCGCTCGCAAACGCGATTTTTTCACTCGTCGTGTCAAGGCGGTCGTACGCGTAAAAATTCGAATTTTGGACGTTTTCGTTCGAAAACGCGATTTTCGTAAAAATTTGAATTTCGGACCTTTTCGGACGAAAACGCGATTTTTTCACTCGTCGTGTCAAGGCGGTCGTAGGCGTATAAATTCGAATTTCGGACCTTTTCACTCGGAAACGCGATTTTCGTGAAAATTTAAATTTCGGACCTTTTCGGACGAAAACGCGATTTTTTCACTCGTCGTGTCAAGGCGGTCGTACGCGTAAAAATTCGAATTTTGGACGTTTTCGTTCGAAAACGCGATTTTCGTAAAAATTTAAGTTTCGGACCTTTTCGTTCGAAAACGCGATTCTCGTAAAAATTTAAATTTCGGAACTTTTCGTTCGAAAACGCGATTTTCGTAAAAATTTGAATTTCGGACCTTCTCGGACGAAAACGCGATTTTTTCACTCATCGTGTCAAGGCGGTCGTAGGCGTAAAAATTCGAATTTCGGACCTTTTCACTCGGAAACGCGATTTTCGTGAAAATTTAAATTTCGGACCTTTTCGGACGAAAACGCGATTTTTTCACTCGTCGTGTCAAGGCGGTCGTACGCGTAAAAATTCGAATTTTGGACGTTTTTGTTCGAAAACGCTGTTTTCGTAAAAATTCAAGTTTCGGACCTTTTCGTTCGAAAACGCGATTTTCGTAAAAATTTTAATTTCGGAACTTTTCGTTCGAAAACGCGATTTTCGTAAAAATTTGAATTTCGGACCTTTTCGGACGAAAACGCGATTTTTTCACTCATCGTGTCAAGGCGGTCGTAGGCGTAAAAATTCGCATTTCGGACCTTTTCACTCGGAAACGCAATTTTCGTGAAAATTTAAATTTCGGACCTTTTCGGACGAAAACGCGATTTTTTCACTCGTCGTGTCAAGGCGGTCGTACGCGTAAAAGTTCGAATTTCGGAACTTTTCGTTCGAAAACGCGATTTTCGTAAAAATTTAAATTTCGGACCTTTTCGGACGTAAACGCGATTTTTTCACTCGTCATGTCAAGGCGGTCGTACGCGTAAAAATTCGAATTTCGAACCTTTTCGCTCGAAAACTCGATTTTTTCACTCGTCGTGTCAAGGCGGTCGTACGCGTAAAAATTCGAATTTTGGACGTTTTCGTTCGAAAACTCGATTTTCGTAAAAATTCAAATTTCGGACCTTTTCGGACGTAAACGCAATTTTTTCACTCGTCGTGTCAAGGCGGTCGTACGCGTAAAAATTCGAATTTCGGACCTTTTCGCTCGAAAACTCGATTTTTTCACTCATTGTGTCCAGGCGTTGGTATGCATAAAAATTCAAATCTCGGACCTTTTCGGTCGATAACGCGATTTTGGTAAAAATTCAAATTTCGGACCCTTTCGCTCGCAAACGCGATTTTTTCACTCATCGTGTCAAGGCGGTCGTAGGCGTAAAAATTCGAATTTCGGACCTTTTCACTCGGAAACGCGATTTTCGTAAAAATTTAAGTTTCGGACCTTTTCGTTCGAAAACGCGATTTTCGTAAAAATTCAAATTTCGGAACTTTTCGTTCGAAAACGCGATTTTC
>JAEUYN010002307.1:0-15791 GCA_018257835.1 Euura lappo
GCGTATCAGGTGATACTGTCGATGACACTCACCATAGTCTCCTCCGCTGTTTCGGTTCAGCTGGACTGGCATGGGATTTATGATTATCCAGATATACCTGCGAAAGTGAAATTACGATTCAATGGCAATTACCAGAACACATTGAAAGTATAATTCAATAAATCATCATATTTTAGTTGATGTTGGAAATAATATAAAAAGTCAAAATATTCAGGATCGTAGTTTAGCAGTACTAAACTGGTGGTACAATTGAATTCAGGGATCGAATGTTGAGTATCAAATACGTTTGCCTAACTAGAGGCTAAGAAAATAGATCAATTTATGAAAGCCTCATTGGAATTCGGTTTGTAGCAAACGATAGATCTCAGTATGAAAATTATATTTCTAAGGGGTACGATTGTTTCCAACTTACTAGTGGCAGCATCCAAGGTCGCGTCGATTACGAGGTCGATTGAGTCGAATACTTCAATGAATATGGCCACAGAACCTCCGATCTGATCGCTGTTACCTGGAAATTAAAAGATACCTCAATAATTTAGACAATTTCCAAGTGCTAATTGAGGCGCGATATTCTAGATGGGCACAATCGTCTTCAACTCACGTCCGGCTGCCCTTCCAGTTGTGTACGCATCTCTTGTCATTTTACCTCTTACTGTGTCGACAAAACCTGAAATTGGAATACAGAGGTTATGATCAAGTCGTCTTCGACTCTCACTTAGTTCTAACAACAGCTGAATGAAAATCAAGGTAGGCTTGATGTATTTTTCGAATGAGTGTCACTTACTGTTATAACTGGAAATAATATCTGCTTTGCTTCCTGAAAATAAAATAGGCGTATCATGACAGAGTGGAAATTCACCAATGGACGAATGATATAATGGCAATAAGTGAAAAAAAATAATAAAATATGAAGAACCAAAATAGAAAATCTCCGTCAATTAAAACAATTTCTCGAATTCACCCTGATATGTGAAGCGAACAGTCGATCACAAAAACATTTTTAAAGGGTAAAAGTCGTCTTCAACTCACCCTTTTTCTTGTTTAGCATAGTAGCTACAGCGAATGCGAAATATTGTCCGGCTCCCGTCAAAGTATCTGAAATAGAAATAGAGAGGTCCTGAATATCAAACGGAATGATTTTCCAGAATACGGAGACAAAGATAATTCGAGCGTTTTGGTAGACGTATAAATTGGTCAAGTAAGTGTATCCACTTATCACTTACCAGCGTCTCCGAGGGTCATCTGGGAACCGTAATCTGCACAATAAAATAGTTACATCATGACACTCTTATAGTTTGTCAATATTTGACACATGTCTTAGTAGCTATGACTTGAATATCTTCATTGGGTGATATTGTTAGGAACTTACTGGCGTACAGCCGTCTAACATCATGCGCAAGTACTAACAGTCGGTTTTGGACACTTGCCACGCCATCTGAAATTTGAGTAAAGAGGACTGTGATTAAGTCGTCATTCCGCGGTGCTCGACTCGCTTGAGCTAAATTCGAACAACAAGTGAATATCTGTCATTATCGAAAATCTCTGTATCTTTAACTTACTGTTGATTCTGGTACGCTCGGTTGGGTTGACTCCTAAAACAAAAATCAGGATATCATGAATCGAGTGGAACCTGACATGTTGAAAATGGTTGGAACATTCCGTGTAGTATAAATTGTAGAGAATAAAATGGTTCCAGACGAAGAGCCTAACGTTCGAAAAACACATTTTATCTAGTTTTTATTTTCAACGATTCAATGAATCTTACCACCTGCAGCACATACGTGCTACAAAATGTCAAGTGTGCTGTTAAATATTTCGTGACACAACACTTCAAAAGTTGATTGCTCTTGATATACATGAGTTCGATGAATAGTCGATTCTCCACTTCGGTACCATTTTACGGTTTTAAATTTTACTTTCTGTGATACGAAAATGTAGGCATAACAAAATAAGTATGCTGTTAAATACTTCGAGACACAATACTTGAAAAATTGATTGCTTTCGATATACGTCCATGAGTTCCAGTTTGGCTGTTGGAATTGAAATCAATAATTCAAATATTCTCAGTTTGAATATTGTATCCTTGTTGTATCGAGAATATTTTACTCCTTGATGCAAAAATATTTCTACGTTTATCTACAGAACAGGTTTTTTTTCACCTGTTGATGATGTGTGTGAATAATTGCAATGCTGACGTGGAAGCTATCGAACCACTTGTCTCTCAATTAGGTTTTTTTTACGTTATTCTCACTTATATGTATGTATTTTCTAGCACACCCGATTGAAATGGGTATAAGTGAGGTTTCATTGTATTGGAAAATAGAACATTCGAGCATGTGCTATTGGTCTTTTTGCTGTTTATAATGGCATAAAGTCGTATAATTTTTTTTTTCACGCCAATCGCTCTGAAAACGTTCGGAACGTATCAATTGAAATTACGAGATCGAAAAATGTAAGTGCAAAAGGTCGTAAGTTGGGCGGATACGACCTTCTGCTTTTAACTGCGATTTGTTTTATCGAATTTTTCGAAACGACGTCCATTTCGATTTTTCTTTGCGTTTCACGAGTTTTCACAACTATTTTGAAAAATCATTAAAAATCATGAAACAAAATAGCGCTTACGACGTTTTGCCTTACGCTGTTTTTTATTTATCCTTAAAAATTGTAATGAAAGAACGACGTATCCGCCAAACTTATGACCTTTTGCACTCACATTTTTCGAACTCGTAATTACCAGAACACATTGAAAGTATAATTTAAGAAATTATCATATTTTGGTTCATGTTGGAAATAATATAAAAAGTCAAAATATTCAGGATCGTAGTTTAGCAGTGCTAAACTGGTGGTACAATTGAAATCAGGGATCGAACGTTGAGTATCAAATACGTTTGCCTAACTGGAGGCTCAGGAAATAGATCAATTTATGAAAGCCTCATCGGAATTTGGTTTGTAGCAAACGATAGATCTCAGTATGACAATTATATTTCTAATAGTACGATTGTTTCGAACTTACTACGGGCAAACAAAGAATCATCCAAAATCGCATGGACTAGGGGGGTGAGTGAGTCGAATACTTGGGTAACTCTGGTCACAGTACGTTCGATCTGTTCGCGGGAATCTGGAAATTAAAAGATACCTCAATAATTTAGACAATTTTCAAGTGCTAATTGACGCGCGATATTCTAGATGGGCAAAATCGTCTTCAACTCACGTCCGGCTGCCGGACCAGTTCTATGCGGATCGGTTATCATTTTTGGTTTTACTCGGTAGAAACAACCTGAAATTGGAATACAGAGGTTATGATCAAGTCGTCTTCGACTCTCACTCAGTTCTAACAACAGCTGGATGAAAATCAAGCTAGGCTTGATGTATTTTCCGAAAGAGTGTCACTTACCCGCGAAACCGCGAACAATTTGTGCTTTGGTTCCTGAAAATAAAATAGGCGTATCATGAGAGGGTGGAAATTCACCAATTGACGCATTATATAATGGCAATAAGTGAAAAAAATAATAAAATATGAAGAACCAAAATAGAAAATCTCGGTCAATTAAAACAATTTCTCGACTTCACCCTGATATGTGAAGCGACCAGTAGATCACAAAAACGTTTTTAAAGGGAAAAGTCGTCTTCAACTCACCCCCCCGACCATTTAGGGTCGAAGCTACTGCGTTTTCGAGGTAGTTTCCGGCCCCCTTCAACTCAGCTGAAATAGAAATGCAGAGGTCCTGATTATCAAACGGAATTATTTTCCAGAATACGGAGACAAAGATAATTCGAGCGGTTTGGTAGACGTACAAATTGGTCAAGTAAGTGTATCCACTTATCACTTACCAGCGTCTCCGACGATCAGCTGGGAACCCCTCACTGCAGAATAAAATAGGTACATCATGACACTATTGTACTTTGTCAATATTTGACGCATGTCTTAGTAGCTATGACTTGAATATCTTCATTTGGTGACATTGTTTTAAACTTACTGGCGGACATCTGTGTAACAGCTTCCACAAGTAATGCCAGTCGGTTTTTGACATTTGTTATGTCATCTGAAATTTAAGTAAAGAGGACTGTGAGTAAGTCGTCATTCCGCGGTGCTCGACTCGCTTGAGCTAAATTCGAACAACAACTGAATATCTGTCATTATCGAAAATCTCTGTATCTTTAACTTACTGTGCATTCTCTCAGCCGTGACTTGGTCGGCTCCTGAAACAAAAATCAGGATATCATGACAATACTTGACGAATCGAGTGGAACCTAACATGTTGAAAATGGTTTGAACATTCCGTGTAGCATAAAATGTAGAGAATAAAATGGTTCCAAACAAAGAGCATAACGTTATAAATTCGAACAACAAGTGAATATCTGTCATTATCGAAAATCTCTGTATCATTAACTTACCGTTGCTTCTGGCAACCGCGATTATGTCGACTCCTGAAACAAAAATCAGGATATCATGACAATACTTGACGAATCGAGTGGAACCTGACATGTTGAAAATGGTTCGAACATTCCGTGTAGCATAAAATGTAGAGAATAAAATGGTTGCAAACAAAGAGCATAACGTTCAAAAAACATATTTTATCCATCAAGGGGAACCTCAACTACATGGGTGACCGATTCGAACCAAATTTATTCCACAGGTAGGCCGTACCCGAAGGTGTAACAGGTGCAAGTAATAGAACGCGCCTCTCAGCCGTTTTCGAGATGGAAAAATTCGATAATTTTCGAGCGTTCACATACTATCTGTGTTCAGCGAAATTCAACGAGCGCGTGGCGTAGTCGGCAACGTCCCCGCTTCGTAAACGCCTGATCGATGGATCGAATCCCGGCCGATGCTTTTTTTTCCTTTTTTTTTTTTCAATTCCACCTATTCTACGGCAACTGCTATGCAATTACATTAATATTTCTGTGAATGAACAAATAAATATTCTTGATTGTGGATTATTTTGGTGTTATGAGGAAAAGGGAGCAGCTTTTTTTATTTTTTATGGTAGGAAGATAAAAATAGAATTGTGACAAATGAACATACGAATTTCAAAGGAAAACCAATCTTTTCATTTACTTTTCAAACAAAGGTTATAATTTTCGAAGGTTATCATCGAGGTTATTAGTAACGCAGGAACTAGGGTGGTACTGATCATAAAAACAGGAAAAACAATAATTATTTCGGCATCGGGCACACAAAATAAATGCCGAGTTTCCACATTCACAGGATTTTTTCAAAACGTCGACCGCGAAGCAAACTTCGTTAACGTTTACGAAAGATCTCCTGTCGTCACCCTTACGGAAGAAACCCCTTAAAATATTACCCTCAATTGACCCCTCAACTTACAGGGTGATTTCGTACCTCCAACTTGACGGTCGACCCTTAATTGAGGGATACCTTCAACTTGAGGACCAGCTCTCAAATGGGGGTCCTCTCAACTTCAGGGTTAACCCTGAAATAGGGTATTGAATGAGGGAGACCCTCGACTTGAGGGTTGTCCTCGACTTGGGAACTAATTCTCACCGTCACTTTTTTAGCTTCGGGGTTGACTCTTCAACCATTGAGGGTCGACCCGTGAATTAGTCAACCTTTTGACTCTTGGAAATCTTCCTTTAGGGTTCAAGGTTTGGATATCATTAACGCTTCACGGTTAACCGTAAAGATTTCAGGTTAACTCATAGCCATCTCAATTCTGAGGGATGCGGAACAACAAGCTTCTAAAGTAACCCTCAACTTTACAGGGCTGAGTCTCAACTCTCCAGAGTCTTCCCTCGATTTTCAAGATTGCCCCTTTACGCCTTTAAGGTTATCGCTAAATTTTCGGAGGTTGTCCCTCAATTTTCAGGGTTGAAACACCAATTTTTCAGGATTGACCTTTATCTTGATGGATCAACCCTGAAAATCAAAGATTTAAGCCCGAAGACTGGAGGTTTGACCTGGAATTTTAGGGTTTCCCTCCGAAATTGATGTTTTCACCCCAAAAATTGAAGGTTTACCCTCAAACTTGAAGGGTTTTTTTCGTAAGGGCACATAATTGCATAATTGCATAGCAGTTGCCGTAGAATAGGTGAAATTTGAAAAAAAAAGAAAAAAAAAGCATCCGCCGGGATTCGATCTAGCGATCCAGCGTTTACGAAGCAGAGACGTTGCCGACTACGCCACGCGCTCGTTGTATTTCGCCGAACACAGATAGTGTGTGAACGCTCGAAAATTATCGAAATTTTCCATCTTGAAAACGGCTGAGAGGCGCGTCCTATTACTTGCACCTGTTACACTTCCGGGTACGACCTACCTGTGGAATAAATTTGGTTCCAATCGGTCACCCATGTAGTTGAGGTTCCCCTATTGTATATCGTGATGACGTACGTATAGTTTTTATTTTTAACGATCCAATGAATCTTACCATCTGCAGAACATACGTGCTACAAAATTTTAAGTGTGCTGTTAAATATAGCGTGTCTAATGGCATAAGGTCGTAAGCGCCAAAAACGCGATTTTGGTGGCAAAAGGTTGTATAATTTTTTTTGTCACGCCATTCGCTCTGAACACGGCCAAAACGTATAGATCAATTGAAATGACGTGATCAAAAAATGTAAGTGCAAAAGGTCGTGAGTTTGGCGGATACGTCGTTCTTTCATTACAATTTTTAAGGAAAAATAACCAACGACGTAAAGGCAAAACGTCGTAAGCGCCATTTTTTTTTCATGATTTTTAATAATTTTTCCAAATAGTTGTAAAAAGTCCTAAAACGCAAAGATAAATTGAAAAAACGACCATTTAAAAAATTCGATAAAAAATATTGGTAGTTAAAAGCAGAAGGTCGTAACCGCCCAACTTACGACCTTTTGCACTTACATTCTTCGATTTCGTAATTACAATTGATCTATACGTTTCGAACGTTTTCAGAGCGATTGGCGTGAAAAAAAAAAATTATACGACTTTATGCCATTATAAACAGCAAAAGGTCGTATAATGGCGCTTACGTCCTTATGTCATTAGACACGCGATATTTCGTCACACAACACTTCAAAAATTGATTGCTTTCGATATACATCCAGTTGAAATTGAAATCAATAAGTCAAATATTCTCAGTTTGAATATTGTATCCTTGTTGAATCGAGAATATTTTACTCCTTGATGGAATAATATTTCTACGTTTATCTACACAACAGGTTTTTTTCACCTGTTGATGATGTGTCTGAATAATTGCAATGCTGACGTGGAAGCTATCGAACAACTTGACTCCCAATTAGTTATTTTTTACGTTATTCTCACTTATATGTATGTATTTTCGAGCGTACCCAAGTGAAATGAGTATAAGTGATGTTTCATTGTATTGGAAAATAGAACGTTCGAGCATATGCTATTGGTCTGTAACTTACCGCTGGCAACACCCACGCACACCAATGAGGCAACAAGAAGACAGAAGATCTTGTTCATGTTGAAGGTAGCCACTTACTTCGTTAGAAATAGGTTTCTGGTTAGAATTCGTCCGATCCGTCGTATTTATACACAGCAGAGAGACCCCTACCACGTCGATAACTTAATGTAGGCTCAAGACGTAAGGACGTAAGCGCCATTATACGACGTTTTGCTGTTTATAATGGCATAATGTCGTATAATTTTTTTTTCACGCCAATCGCTCTGAAAACGTTCGAAGCGTCAAAGATCAATTGAAATTACGAGATCGAAAAATGTAAATGCAAAAGGTCGTAAGTTGGGCGGATACGACCTTCTGCTTTTAACTGCGATTTCTTTTATCGAATTTTTCGAAACGACGTCGATTCCGATTTTTCTTTGCGTTTCACGAGTTTTTACAGCTATTTAAAAAAATCGTGAGAAATAAAAAAAATCAAAATGGCGCTTACGACCTTCTGCTTTTAACTACCAATATTTTTTATCGAATTTTTTTAAATGTTCGTTCTTTCAATTTATCTTTGCGTTTTACGAGTTTTTACAGCTATTTGAAAAAATCGTGAGAAATAAAAAAAAATTCCGCTCACGACCTTCTGCTTTTAACTACCAATATTTCTTATCGAATTTTTTTAAATGGTCGTATTTCCGATTTATCCTTGCGCTTTACGAGTTTTTACAGCTATTTGAAAAAATCGTGAGAAATAAAAAATCCAAATGGCGCTCACGACCTTCTGCTTTTAACTACCAATATTTTTTATCGAATTTTTTAAATGGTCGTTCTTTCAATTTATCTTTGCGTTTTACGAGTTTTTACAGCTATTAAAAAAAATCGTGAGAAATAAAAAAAATCAAAATGGCGCTTCCGACCTTCTGCTTTTAACCACCAATATTTTCTATCGAATTTTTTTAAATGGTCGTTCTTTCAATTTATCTTTGCGTTTTACGAGTTTTTACAGCCATTAAACAAAAATCGTGAGAAATAAAAAAAATCAAAACGGCGCTTCCAACCTTCTGCTTTGAACTACCAATATTTCCTATCGAATTTGTTAAATGTTCGTTCTTTCAATTTATCTTTACGTTTTACGAGTTTTTACAGCCATCAAACAAAAATCGTGAGAAATAAAAAATATCAAAACGGCGCTTCCGACCTTCTGGTTTGAACTACCAATATTTCCTATCGAATTTGTTAAATGTTCTTTCTTTCAATTTATCTTCGCGTTTTACGAGTTTTTACAGCCATTAAACAAAAATCGTGAGAAATAAAAAAAAATCAAAACGGCGCTTCCGACCTTCTGCTTTGAACTTCCAATATTTTCTATCGAATTTGTTGAATGTTCGTTCTTTCAATTTATCTTTGCGTTTTACGAGTTTTTACAGCCATTAAACAAAAATCGTGAGAAATAAAAAAATCAAAACGGCGCTTCCGACCTTCTGCTTTGAACTTCCAATATTTTCTATCGAATTTGTTGAATGTTCGTTCTTTCAATTTAACTTTGCGTTTTGCGAGTTTTTACAGCCATTAAACAAAAATCGTGAGAAATAAAAACAAATCGAAACGACGCTTCCGACCTTCTGCTTTGAACTACCAATATTTCCCATCGAATTTGTTAAATGTTCGTTCTTTCAATTTATCTTTGCGTTTTACGAGTTCTCTTGGAGAGGAAATGGTGAATCGGTTAATGATTACGCTGATTATGTTTGCAGGTTTACTGTTATATTGATTAGTACTAGCCGATCCGAAGCCCGCGCTCCGCGCAGGTCGACGATTTCTCGAATTCTGTGTCCAATATGGGCTATTCCGCGTGAAGCGGATCAGTCACCTCTCAGATATTTTTATAATTTTGCATGTCGATTGTGTAGGGGGAGTTAGATTTTTGTGCCGACGCGCGATTTTGATAATGCAAAATTCGATTTTTTATTTGCAATAACAAATTAGAGCACCTTTTTTTTCAAAAATTCATATCTCCGTCAAAGATGAAGTTACATTCAATTTTTTTTTGACTCACGGGGAAAGCTTCATAGAATTAAAAAAAAAAAATGCAAACAAAAAAAAAAACAATTTTTATCAATTGATTATTTAACAATTAATTTTCCAAAGATTTTTAAAATACTGAGTAACACGACTAAAAAATTTCTGAAAAATTCTGAAATGTACCTTGTACTTCACTACAACCTGTGAATTAATTTCAGAGAAGTGTTTTTTTTCGTTTTCGAGTAAAAAATCGTTGAAGGTGTCGATGCGTACCATTCGAGACGCGTCGCGTCTCACGGAATGGCGAGCGACCGGCGACCGGCCACCACTACTCCGCGGTGGCGACGCAACGTTATTTGCGAACCATTTTTACGATGTTGGACATGATTAAAAAATCTGAAAAAAATACCGTACCTTCTCGAAGCCTGCCTTAAGCGATAAGTAGAGTTTCAAGAACGTGTTCCTCCCCGTTTTTGAATTACTGAGACTCTGTACTACCAGCGAACATGAACAACATGAAAAATTCTTGAAACCACGATTTGACCAAGCAATAACGGTCGAAGGTACTCGACGATTTCATTCATTTTTACCTGTGTCGACGAATGCTGTAGAATGTAGGGTTTTTTCTTACTGTATTGAGTCATGTACCCGTAAATCTATGCGCTAAAATGTAGCTATTACGAAAACTTTTGTTCACATTTGTTAGTTTAATGCCCGGTTTCATCAATGAAAATTATATCGCTATATATTGTTACAAAGTACGAGACTCAGCAACATAAACTGAAGGGTACTCCCGAAATGATATCAGAGAAGTCAAAATGTGTGAAACGATTATTTAACCAGCAGTTCAAGAGTACGTGTACTCAGTTCAAAGTCCGGGACAAGACTAATATTCACAATAATAATTCTCATGCTCATCCATTAATAACAAATCATCAGCTGTTCTCTCAGCAAAGTAGTTTTACAAACGTCAAAGTGACAGTTAACCGAAACCCTCACAATCTAACGGGTGCCTTCGTTACAATATAAATTATATATCCTTGGGGGTGATTATAAGTATTGAAATACGTAGCAAGTTATATGTATTCTATATCATACATGTCCATTCCCATAATATGTATCCACTATTTTGAATCTCAGTAATAAACAAAAAACGGGAAAGAACACGTTCTTGAAACTTTACTTATCGCTTAACGGGGTGTGATAGGTGGAATGTCGGTAAAGAAGGGTGCATTTTTACCGAGAATCTTTTTATTGCTCGGTACTCCGCGAGGAAGGTCCAGAACGGGTTTTCGTTCAGGCGTTCGATACATTATGCTGTTACGTAGTGACGCAGATGGAAAAACGCTTTGAAATCGGAAAAAAGTTGTTTCCGGTAGAATATCACCGACGAAATTGTGTAAAAAAAATGGCGGCTCGAGACTCGACGCTCACCTGTTTGTTGAATTGTTGAAGTATCCTCGGTTTCGAGCAGTGAAACGTTATGTTGATGCAAAACTGTGGAACTGCACAAAGCGAACGATATCATTGTTTTCCGGTATTACGCGTCAATTTGAGCCTCATTCTTGAACCTGCTTTTTGTCGACGGGCGACCGAGACACAACATTTCTTGACTATCTTTGCTGAAGATATCGTCAGCGTAGTAGGATCTATTCCTCGCCAGATGACGCGCACTTCGCGGTCCTACGATTCACGAACCGCCGTTCCTTGTTCAGTGCTATGACAGCTCAACGTGAATTCAAACGGAAATAATTCGGAATAATAATAGTTATAACAATGAATTATTATTATTATCATTATATTTGTAATAATAATTTCCAAAATAATAATAATAATAATTATTATCATCATAATAATCATAGTAACTATTATTATTATCATCATAATAATAATAGTGAATAACGAAATAATTCATTATGATAATTATAAATAATTATTATTATCATTGCAAAAAATTTACTCGAAAGTGGTGAAATTTGTGAATGGCAATGAAAATACATGCGCCATTTTTTTTTCATCTTGAAAATGTTGTGAAAATCGGAATTTTTCAATAATAATAACATTTATTGCGCATTTTTTTTTCTACCAACACCGAAATCCTGTGAAACGCACATAATAATCGAAATTCCTGATCTCTTGAGAAATTTTCAAGTTTCACCATAAAAAAATTAGGCAAGACAGAGGCGTACAGTCGACGTATACGCCATTCGTTATTTTTTCTTTTCATCTTGGAAATGTTGTGAAAATCGGAATTTCAATTTTCTTCCAGAATGATAATAATAATAATAATTTTAATAATTAAAACCATCATGACTATCACCATGATAATAATAGTGAATAACGAAATACATAATTCACTATATATAGTGAGACTTTATCCCTCGATGCGTTCAGAATTTCGGATGGCGATCAAATCGAGTCAAGAAATATTTAATGTCCAACGTTTCGGCGACAATTTGTTGCCTTCATCAGGAACTTTATGAAAAAAAAATTTTTTAAAATGGCGCTCACGTTTTCATTTTACATTTACAAATTTCACCACTTTCTAGTAAATTTTTTGCAATGACAATAATAATAATTATTTATCATATTAATGATTATTTATCATAATAATAATTGTTTCAATTATTTTAATTATTATTATTATTTTGGAAAAAATTGTAATTTCGATTTTCACAACATTTCAAGATGAACGAAAAAATAACAAATGGCGTATATGACTGTACGCCTCTGCCTTGTCTAATTTTTCGATAGTGAAACTTGAAAATTTCTCAAGAGATCCGGAATTTCGATTATTCTGTGCGGTCACAGGATTTCAGGGTTGGTAGAAAAAAAAATGGCGCAATAACTTTTATTATTATTATTATTATTATTATCATAATTATTATTGAAAAATTCCGATTTTCACAACATTTTCAAGATGAAAAAAAAATAACAAATGGCGTATACGACTGTACGCCTCTGCCTTGCCTGATTTTTTTATGGTGAAACTTGAAAATTTCTCAAGAGATCAGGAATTTCGATTATTATGTGCGTTTCACAGGATTTCGGTGTTGGTAGAAAAAAAAATGCGCAATAAATGTTATTATTATTGAAAAATTCCGATTTTCACAACATTTTCAAGGTGAAAAAAAAATGGCGCATGTATTTTTATTGCCATTCACAAATTTCACCACTTTCGAGTAAATTTTTTGCAATGATAATAATAATTATTTATAATTATCATAATGAATTATTTCGTTATTCACTATTATTATTATGATGATAATAATAATAGTTACTATGATTATTACGATGATAATAATAATTATTATTATTATTTTGGAAATTATTATTACAAATATAATGATAATAATAATAATTCATTGTTATAACTATTATTATTCCGAATTATTTCCGTTTGAATTCACGTTGAGCTGTCATAGCACTGAACAAGGAACGGCGGTTCGTGAATCGTAGGACCGCGAAGTGCGCGTCATCTGGCGAGGAATAGATCCTACTACGCTGACGATATCGTCAGCAAAGATAGTCAAGAAATGTTGTGTCTTGGTCGCCCGTCGACAAAAAGCAGGTTCAAGAATGAGGCTCAAATTGATGCGTAATACCGGAAAACAATGATATCGTTCGCTTTGTGGAGTTCCACAGTTTTGCATCAACATAACGTTTCACTGCTCGAAACCGAGGATACTTCAACAATTCAACAAACAGGTGAGCGTCGAGTCTCGAGCCGCCATTTTTTTACACAATTTCGTCGATGATATTCTACCGGAAACAACTTTTTTCCGATTTCAAAGCGTTTTTCCATCTGCGTCAGTACGTAACAGCATAATGTATCGAACGCCTGAACGAAAACCCGTTCTGGACCTTCCTCGCGAAGTACCGAGCAATAAAAAGATTCTCGGTAAAAATGCACCCTTCTTTACCGACATTTCACCTATCACACCCCGTTAACGATCCAACGTATCAGTACGAGTCCTCGGAGTTGAATGTTTTTTCTGAAAACTTGGTTACTAATCAATAAAATTAAAATGTTCGCAAATATTGTTGTTGAAAATGTATTTGTTTGTGATCCAATGAGATCCTTTATTTGAAGCTAGTCACTAATCATCTACCGAGTCTAGCGGAAAGGACCAATGACTGCAAAAATTGCAGCGGAGATATAGCACCTCTGCGGGTGACGACCAATCATTTATTTTTGTGTTATTCTTTTTTCGCATTTAGTTCAAACCATCGAGCTGATCTATCCTTCAATCATTCCTCACACCTGTGTTTCGTAAGAACGTATCTACAGTTTCAATATTTTTTAATCGCCTTTTCTCTGTATTTTTTCTAACTTGTGTACAATTCTTTATAAACATAGTTTTTAATGTAATTATTTTCTCGTTGATTGCCTCAAAAAATGTGTAAGGCATCCCAAGATCGCACTCTCGAACAAGCGACATATAATTGACCGTGATTGAAAACATCTTTTCGCAGGTCTATCCCAATTTTTTCGAATCTTTGTCCTTGAGATTTATTGATCGTCATAGCGAAAGCTAATTTTATAGGAAACTCTCTCCGTTTAAAAGTGAATGGATAAACGTCTTCACAATACAGAGTGATTCGATTCAAAAATACAATTTGACCTGACTTGTCACCAGTTAATATCTCACATTTTAGCAAATGGTTTCCGAGTTCGAGCACCAGCAGCCTCGTACCGTTGCAAAGACCTTCGTGTAGGCTCAAATTTCTAATTATCATAACAATACTATTTTTCCTTAATCGTAATTCATGTGGAGGTAATGCGGGTGGAGATAACGTTGCCAAGTACTCGGGTAAAATTGTTTCTCCAAGACGTTCGTCATTGGAAGATTTTTCAAAATTATTTATACCTGTGTATATTTTTTCGTCAATCGGATCAAGCAATTCCACAATTTTTTTGTTGAGTTCATCAACATCTGCATTGCGTGCTGAAAGTATTGCACATTTAGATGCTTCTCTATAACGTCCCTCCGCTATGTACCTTCCATATATTACATCTATTATGTTCGCATCTTGATTAGCTATACAACATTCAGGAAGCATGACGTTATCATCTCGATCATTTAACGTTCCATCTCCTAGGTCTATCAAGAACTTTGTAAATTCAATTTCTTCTAATAAAGCACGCATATTTTTAGTCAACGACATTATTTTAAATTGTTTCCACAGTGTGCTATGCCCAAGGCATATCTTGGCGCCATTGTAGCTTCATCCCAAATCAGAACATCAACTTTCCTCAAACTGTCTGCCTCTTTTGACTCAATTTGTTTATTAGAAGATGAATCTGCGTAAAGAGGTACAGGTAGTCCAAAAGTCTTGTGAACTGTTCTCCCTTGAGGTAATAAGTTAGCTGCGATCCCAGTAAATGCCATTGTCATGACATTTTTCAAGTTAGCTTTCAACAAATCCCATAAACAAATATTAACGTAAGTTTTCCCCGAACCCCTAGGACCATTAATGTAAAAACACTTCTGTTGATTTGAATCCTCGGTACCCACTGAATATAAAACGGCATCAACAATCTCTTTTTGTTGTTCATTCAAAGTTTGGTATCGTTGTTCTACGACATCCTCGGATAGTTCTGGTAGTTCGCTATTTATTTCAATAGCATCGATATTTTGTTCCATTTCATGGAAATCCGCGAAACT
The DNA here is from genome assembly GCA_018257835.1 of Euura lappo. NCBI lineage: Eukaryota > Metazoa > Arthropoda > Insecta > Hymenoptera > Tenthredinidae > Euura > Euura lappo. The sequence continues at coordinate 15,041 of JAEUYN010002307.1, forward strand.
TTTACCCCCGACAATAGGATTACCCCAATTGCTGCGTATGCTCGTCTGTAACGTGATGAATTTTCGTCACGTGTAAAGTCTTCTGACATTTCATCTTTAAATTCTTCCCACAATTTTTTAGGTTTGATTGGTTGACAGTGAATCAGAATTCGACTAAACAAACTATGCAATTGACGTGGCATCATCCAAACGCTAGCTTCGTACATTGCACGACTCTACTCTTCATCATCCTCGACTAATCCGAGAGCCAAGCATGTATCTGTGAATGTTTGGTGTAGCGTTCCATTTACAGTTTTCAGATCTTCAAAACTGCTTGCTCCTTTGACTGCCAATAACAGTAACCTTAGGTGGAACAGTTCTAACTGAGTCGGACTTACAGAATACATTCGTCCAATGCAGTTAAAACTTGATTTCCGCGTGACCCATTTATGCACAAATTTACCCTCAACTTTGTACCTTTTAAATGTGTAGAAACATGGAATTTCTGTATAATAATATTGCCTAGCTCGTTCATCTCTCATGTTTAGTGCAAAATAATCTATCAACATGTCGACCTTTTCTAAGGCAGATCTAACCGTACTTTCCTCTCTATCATCGTTGAAAACTATGTTTTGTTCATTCTGCAGATGAACCGGTAAACGTATAATTGTATGACTTTTGTGTTGTAAAATTTTTCCTAAAATTCTCCAACTGGCTTCCACAGGTCCTACATAACGAGCTTCGACGTAATCACGTATTTCATCGTGATCAA